>PVKM010012026.1:0-31865 GCA_004027735.1 Carollia perspicillata | reverse complement strand
AAAAAAAACTTCCCTAATTTGGTGAAGAAAATAGACATGCAAGTCCAGGAAGCACAGACAGTCCCAAATAAGATGGATGCAAAGGGGCCCATTCCAAGACACAGCATAATTAAAATGCCAGAGGTTAAAGATAAAGAGAGATTCTTAAAAGCAGCAAGAGAAAACAAGTTAGTTATCCACAGAGGAGTTCTCATAAGACTGTCAGCTGATTTCTCAAAAGAAATTTTGCAGGCTAGAAGGGACTGGCAAGAAATATTCAAAGTCATGAAAGCAGAGACTTACAGCCAAGATTGCTCTACACAGCCAAGCTATCATTTAGAATCAAAGGGCAGATAAATTGCTTCCCAGATAAGAAAAAACTAAAGGAGTTCATCATCACTAAACCATTATTATATGAAATGTTAGAGGGACTTATTTAAGAAAAAGATGAAAACTATAAATAAAATGGCAATAAATACATATCTGTCAATAATTGAATCTATAGAACAAACTAAGCAAACTAGAAGAACAGAGAAAGAATCATGGATATGGAGAGCATTTTGATGGGAGAGAGGTGTGTGGGTGAAGAGATGGTGGGATTAAGAAGTACAACTAGGTAGTCACAGGATAGCCCTGGGGATGCGAAGTTCGGCCTAGGAAATGGAGCACCCAAAGAACTTAAACACATCGTGATCCATGGAGATAAACAATGGTGGGGGGATTTCCTGAGTGAGTGGGTGTGCTGGGTGGAGGAGGGAAAAACCAGGACAGCTGTGACAGCATCATCAACAAAATATAATTAAAAGTATATATAGAAATTCCAGGATTTATGCCTAACTGCCATGGTAACTCTAACCTCAGAACTTCAATAAACACCCAAATAAACAAAGACAAAGTGCCCCTCAGGAGTCCTCTAGGTCTCATGGGGAATAAAGGGTTAGCTTTCCCTGTAAATCAGGATAAAAAATATTCTTTATTTGCAGTCACCCAAAGACTATAAAAATCTTTTAACATAAGCACAATTGCTTTTAATTTTAAACCTTTTTACATGTGAGAATTACATTAATAGAGAATACTATAAGAATTATACTTGGAAAGCTAAGTGGCTATAACTATAAACCTATTATTGATGGGAAAAGGGTTAAGCAAATATGTTGCTTATTTAAAAAATGTTGAGAAGTAAGGAGAATGGTGGTTGCCAGGGGATGACACAGTTTCAGTTTTTTAAGATGAAAACATTCTGGGGATTTGTTATGCAATACGGTCAACATACTTAGTATACTTAGAAATGGTTAATATAATAACAAATTGTTAAGATGGTAAATAACATAACGTGCTTTTTCTTTATTACCACAACCAAAAGAGGTCGAACAAGACCAGAAGAGTGAGGTATTCAGACTGACTAAGGATATTATTTTGACTTCTAATAAATTGTAAGTATACATCTTTAAAAAAAGATTGAGAAAGGTCATTTGAAATTTAACAGGTCAGCTTGAGAGAAAGCGAAAGACAAATCACGTGTGAACTCAGCTGAGGCTGGAAAGGCTCAGGATGCTTCGGTTGTGAAATGTGGGGAGCACACAGTCAGTAGTTTGAATCTGAGTCTAGGAGGTGGGGAGAAACTGGCATTACCCGTGATTATTGCCCGGAAAGCTACACAAAATGACAGTACAAAACCTTAAATACTTGGAGTTAAGTAGTTAGCCTCTTTTTGTTTAAAATGAACCCTAGATATCACTTGTATTTAACAACATAACAAAAAAATCATTGTCCCATGGTGTTACTTATGGCTGATAGTATTAAAACCTAAACGATTCCATTTGGGGAAAAAAGTATGGAAGAAAGGATGTAAGTTTAAGTCCATGACAAAGAACAACTTCCTGAACACTGGTATCACATATGGCAATTTCTGAACCTCCCTCCGGACAAACCAAATGAGTCTTTGGGGGAAGGGCCCAGAATCTACATTTTTAATACACAATGTACACTAATATTTGAGAATGACTGAAGTAAATTTTAAAGGGAGAAACTGCTGTCATTTTCATGGATGTTAGAACTCATTAGAGGCAAATGCAGAGTTGAACGTTTATGGGTATTCTTGTTGACATAATCAGGGCCCTGATTCTTTGGGTTCCTTGGAGGTGCACTGAAGATTTCTCTGCCGTTTTAAAGGAGGGACCTTTGGATTAAAGCAATCTCTTAGAAGTATGACAACAGACACATTCTGAGGTGAGACATATGGTAATTCGGGTTGCAAGAGCCAGCTGTTGGGCCAAGCTCGAAAGTTTTAGACCTTCGGTGAGAACTTTCACAGCTCTAAAGCAGGTGAGACAAAAAGCAAATATTTGGCATGCATGCTGTTCTTCTCTTTTTCCTTCTAAGTGCAGATTTCAAATTCTCTGCATAGGACTTTAGAGCAGCCAGTCGATCGTAGTAACAAACATGATGAAAGCAATTTATCCTTACTTCGCTAGGGGCAGGAAAGGGACGGGAAGGACTGAGCTCCCTTAATCTACACATATACATTCACACATTTGATATTTGTGCACAGTCAAATTTACTTAGCTAAGTATTTAGAAATGTGTAATACAGGTATAGTTTATAGACTATGATGTAATATATTTCACTCAGATCTCTCTCTAAAGGATATTATTTGCCCAGTAGAAATTTGGAAATGTTACAGTATCAGGAGAAAATACAGATGACTGGAAAAAGTGGACCCTCCAAGTGAGAGCTGAGTTTCACACTGGTTCATACTAGATCCCAGAATTTACACTTCTACCCCTAACAAAGCCCTGAAACTCTTAAGGAGAGAATCACACATATTATTTGCAGCAATAATCGACTTACTTGGAAACTTATTTTCTAATATAGAAATTTTAAGATAAAATTAGAAAACTATGTTTTATTTTACCTTAAGTTAAATTAGTAGTGCACAGGGAAAAAAGGGGAATGAAATTATTTCACTGCTTCAACATTTAAGTAGAATTTAATCTGGATTTCTATAAACTTTATTTGATAATATCCAATAATTTTTTTCCAATTTTCTGTATCATCTGTCTGTCCAAATAAACCCATAGCAGATACTTTTGAAACAGCAATATATATGCTAAATTTATTCCTTCATATGATGTTTCTAAAAACTGATTAAAAGTAAAAATTTGCTTATAAAAATTATAAAAGCTAGATTTAATTTTGCAGGGAAAATTTCATAAAACTTATCTTTTGTTGCAATAACAAGGATGGGAGGAAATGAGTGTTTTCTTAATATGTTTTCAGAATAATACTAGAAAAATTGAAATCACTTCTTTATTCAACTTGGTAAATTAATAAAGACCCTGAATACAAGAGTTCCAAGTATTTGTCCCAAAATTCTGCCAAGAGTTGAAAACAATCTTCAAGGTAATAACAACCCATTTTTTCCTGATTTATCAATTCCCTTTATCATCTTACATGAAGTACATGTCTAGTCTCTGCCTTAAATAATTCTGGTAACGTGGAGGCAACATTGCTTCTCGAAGTCTGTTCTCATGTTGAGCTGAAATCTATAAATCTACCTAAATCTCTATGCTGTCAAAAGCCTACTCAAATTATAATTCTAGGACTTAAATTTTTTTAAATCTAAAATTTAAATTGTAGCAATAATACAAACAGAATAATTAAAAGAAAGTTACACTACCTGTAGTGATCCTTTTGAGCTGGTCACTATCTCCATTATGTCAGGGGTTAATCTTTTCACAATTAGGAATTCATTCATTGCTTCGAAGTGCTAATCATTGAAGGGGCAGTAGTTGCAAAAAGAGGTTAATAAGGTTACAGAACTGCCAAATATCTGTAAATGAATTAATTTAGTATTTCCAATAGGATGTGATCTACTAGCATAACAGCTATTAAGAGGTTATGTGTAGTCATATATATTAGTTGTATAGATTAATATATAAAATATGGTTTTGTTAACTTTGATCAACACATTAATTATACAATGTGTACAGGTTGGCAAACATAAGTCATTTTAAAATATATTAGATATTTTCAAATAATACACTCAAGTGTTCAGGTGAAGTATTTCTTAACTTAAATCAATGAGTACAATTGCCAATGTTTAAAAAGTACCATAAACATACTACAGTATATGTATAGTTCTTCTACCCTATACATATAGATAGGACACATGTAGATGGTGAAAATATGATTTTAAAAGAAATTAGTATATTTCTTACCCCATATATCTTAAGAGACAATCAGTATTTTAAGATTTAGCCTTTATTTTCTGTTTACTTACCCTATTTCAGTAATTACAAACAATCTGAGTGCCATGACAGGTCCCAATATTTAAAATTAAATGGCTAAACTGATTGTAAGCTTTCTTAAAGTCCAAATACTTAATATTCACTAAGACTTGTATTAATAATTCATGACTATAGAAATTATTCACTTTCCTCCGCTCAGACTTATACACCAGAGTTATCTAATAAATTAGAAATGTGCTTGTCTCCTTAAATTTGAAAGCTAAGCTTTTCACATATGGATTCATAATTGTTCCTTCCCATCAGAATTATCTCAAGATGGCTGTCAAAAAATCCAAGGGAACTAAGAAAAGTTATTAAAAGTAGTGGAAGGATACAAAGGAAAGCATTTTTACCTAAGCTCAAGTCAACTTATAAAAAATGTTGCCTGTTTTAGGATTTGTAAACTTCGCCAGGCAGAATGAGTAGCACCGAATCTTCTTTCTACCAAGATGCCCCCTACATTGGTTTTGGCCAAGTTTCTCCTTCACTATCTTTTGTAGCTAAGGTAAAATCCTATCAGCCCACAGCAGTGGTTCTTAAGTGTGGTCTCCATAGGAGCTGCATTGGGAATGTGTCAGAAATGCAAGGTTTTGGTCCTCTGTCCCCACTCCCTGGAGACCCAGGGAACAGAAACTAGAGGTGGGTGCAAGCCATCTGTGGCTTAACAAACACTCTGGGTGATTCTTAAACACACCAAAGTTTGAAAACCGCTGGCCTCGAGTCCTAGAGAAACATGTCTACCTAGAAATAGGGTAGTTATCTCTGTTTTTTCTGCTGGAGTCAAAGAAGAGGAAACTTAGTAATTAAATATGAAAATGAACAATGTAGGAAGAGCAAGAGGGCAGGAAAAGTGGCAAAAAAAATGAAACTCTCTCACTGACATAGATAAGATTTCTTTTCAACTGATTTAACATAACCAGTTGTTTTTGGCTTGTGAAAATAAAATTGTAGACTCACAGTGAAGAGTAATTTGTTTTCTCTCTGCCCTTAAGGGTAGAATTGAGATCTTCTATTTATATTCGCATCTGATGCCTTTAAAAATTATTGACATTTATTTGAAAAATTGATAGTTGGTTGAAATTAGAGGTTCAATCTTTAAAAACTACACTAAAGGTAAAATAAATGCACTTATTCACATCATACTCTAACCACCAGATGAACCCTCATGTAAGCAAGTAAATGTCTCTTGGATGAACTACTCCCATTTACAGGAAACAGACTGGGATAAAATAATTCCAGTAACCTGAGGCAGATTTATTTATAGTGATGGTTGGGGGTAGACTGTACGTTGTTAGTCAGCAGACTAAATTTCAGAATTCTTAAGGTTAGTGTGGCCCGAATGAGCACAATCTTTGCCTTGTTGTCAGTTGGGGTTAAAATATATTAGTTATAAAATATTGAACCAGTTTCTACACCTCTGGAATATTAAAATGAAGATGATAAGAGGGTTGTTATGAGGATTGAAACAGTAGATATATGGGCCCAGCAATGCCTAATATATGGTGAGTATTCAATAAATAATAGTTATCAGTACTAACACATTTGAATCTTCCTTTCGTTACAACCTTCTCTTTTAAAATGATCATAGTGCAATTCTCCTAGAGGCTAAAATCATTTCTGAAATCACCTGTCAACCACACTAGTCAAAATATTTTCTGAATATCCACTGAGTATTGAAAAGTTGGAGTAACGGACCTTTCAATCCGTATCATCCCAAGTGGAATGTTCTTATACATCCTAAAATGTTATATAGAAATATGGTAATAGTGTTGACATTAGTTGAGTGAAATAATAACTCTTCTTTCTCACAGTCTATAGATCTAGCTCATAGGGCAATTGACACATTTTAAAAAAGCAGCTTTAGTTTTTATTGTTTTAACTGTCACCCGAACAAATAAATAGGATGGAGTAGGGCCATGGGTCACAGTGGAAGAAATGAATGTTCTTAGCCACTTCTAACAGGTTACAGTGTATGCAGGGAGGCAAAGGAGGGAAGAAATGAACAAAATACATTTGTGGGTATATACTTCAAAATGCACTTTGTTACTCTTAAATATTGTCTCTGATAAATAAATAGGCACCAAGAGACGTGTAAGGGGTCACTCTTTTTAATCCTCCCTATTGATAGTGGGGTAGCACTGCATACTGGAGAACTGGGTGCCTAAATAAAGGCCTCTAGACACAGACCTCCTGTGCTTCTTCTCTTCCCTGCCAATCCTCAACCTTTGCAGTTTCTCAAGGCTAAAAGCAAATAAACAGACCCATTACAATGTCTTATCTTTGCATACCTGACTACTTATAAGTCCTCTAAAGTAGAACCACAGTGTTCCCAGTTAAGTGTCCTTCCTTATTTTCTTTGTTAAATGTCATTATTTGTGACATAGGATGTTCAATAGGACCAAGAAAAAGAGGTCAAAAGCAGTACTTGATTCTCAGGGACCACTGCAAAGATAGCTGCAGTGTATTATTTAGCACTGTAATTTATAGTTATTTTTAGGAACAATGACATTTCAAGAAGTGATGTTAATTTTTAAAATTCTTTTGCCATGCAGAATATGAAAAATGATTATGGAATGTGTAGAAACAAGTGGTGATTCCAAAGAATGAGACCTCATATAGATAATAAAAATACTTATTTAAAAAAATCAAAGCATAGGGTAGCTATATAGTTTGTATACAACAATTGGGCCTTAAGAAGGAATAGGAACAAAATTTTATTTTGTGTGGCTAAACCAATATATGCATAAAACTGACACTTCTGCATTTTTTGGGGGGGGTATCACCACAGGTTGTTATATTATTATAGGTCTTTCTAATATAAAGAGAGACTCTCCTGCGCTTCCCAATTCTGGTATTCTCCATCTGTATTTCTCTTTCACACTCCACGGATACAGCATTTTAAAAGTTTGGAGGAGGGGAGAACATTACCCTTTCTGCACAATCCTGTTCATTTTACACATATGGCAGCCATTCAAGAGAAGTTAAGTAATTTGCTCTGGGTCAGGCCATACACTGGCAGAATTAAGTATTGTTATTCTTCCTCGAATGCTCTTTCAAAGGTTACATATATAGGGATTTAGTTCTGAGAACGACTTATGTCTTTTCATTTCTGCTACAGTGACTTCTTTTGTCACAGGCAAGCAAAATAACCAGGCATGGCTATTCTCTTTCCTCTTTTGTATTGGCCACTTCTAGGCGACAACCTCGTCAGTTCCACAACAAATAACCAATAGGATCCTGAAGGACAGTATTATCCCAAAGCACCGTTTTCTCTAAGAAAAAGAAACTACTAAATATTTCTAATGCAGGCGTCTCAGATAAAAGAAATCCTGACTTCAATCAGATCGAATAAAATAGCGAGATTTATACCATAATTTTGATAACGACAAAAACCAACAACAGTGCCCCCCTCTCCAAACTCACACTTGGAGCAACTCTCACTTTTAAATACTATGAACACTTTCCTTAGGGATTACTTTCCCTTTTCTTTACCCCTAATATTTTCAGGGAACAATGAAAACTGTGAATGGAACAACACAGAAGCCAAGTTTAAAGGGGTACATGAGAGGACAGACAACTCCAAGTCAATTTTAGCAGAAAGTCAACAGCATTGAAGAAGTAACTGTATAGTCCATTGAAGTGAGTATTTCCTTCATATTCACACCATAAACCAACTTCACCATAGCAGCACTAAGGAACTCATTACAAATAAGTTTTTCTTTACTGGTAGCTTCCACTGGCCTCAATGAGAACTTTTTCAAAAGGGATATTTGAAGAAAGTAGTTTCTAAAACATAATTTACCACAAAGCACCAAGATGGAAAACTTGTTGAATAAGTGTCGAAAATAGTTAATATTTTTTAGACTAAATTTAAGCAAAACTCATTCTTGAAGGTGAATTTACCTTCCTTTTGACCCCTCTCTTCAAATAAGGAACAATACATATAAACCATTTTAAACTTAAACAAGTGAAGATCCAATGTTTATCCAATAACCTTTGCCAATGTTATAGATTCTGCAAATAATTATTTGTCATTAAAATAAAAGAAGCAAACTTTCTTATACTTTAGAAATACATTTTGAAGAGGATCCTATTTTCTAATAACACCTCTCTCATTTTAGAAACAGAAAATCATGCCACCAATTATGGAGATAGGATTCTACAGTTTAAATCAGTACTTTACTTTTCAACAACCTTTTAACATTTTTGTAAAATTTCAGAAACCAATCCATTAAAAAATTCTTTCTCAATCCACATATTCTTTAAGATATTCCTAATAGTATAGGATCTTTTACTTTGGTTACTTTAATTTATAATAAGATAGTGTCCTTCAGGATTCAAGTATGGAAACTTTAAATTTTTCAGATAATAATTTTTCTTGGTGGTCCTTAGAAAAATGAAGTTAAATGCTGACTTGATGTGAATTAAAATTATTATTTTGCCGGGAGAGGGGTTGGGGAACTATTAAAGCAGTTTGTTCACGTTTTTAAGAATAATAATCACATTAACTTCAGTTTTAAACAATTATATTTGCTATTTTATATTTTTCAAGAATAGAATGGAGTGGTTTAGTTTTACTTGTACCCTCATAACCCCAAAGTTTTTACTCTTTCCCAAAATCATCATTGTGCCTTCTGGTCCCAAGGATATCTCACAGACTCTGGCTCCGTCAATGGGGAATCAATGCTGTGAACAATCAGTTTTAAATACTAGTTTGATCCCTTTGTTTAGTCTTGGATTTGACTAAGTTGTTAAATAAATTATTCATTAATAATCTTATGCCTTTCTCATCAAAAACATAAAAACTCATGTTAATAAATAAAGAGTTTAACAGTCACGACATAACCTTTCTCTATAAGTTCTAGTAGCCTTTTGCTCTTAAACTCACTTGCTTTTTTTTCTAAAAATAATAGTAACAGAATCAGTAAAAAATTGACTGAAAGTGACTAATTTGTTAAAAATTTTAATATGGGTCATTTTCATTAGAGAACACAGTTAATCTAAAATAACACTTGGTGAAATAATTTAATATTCTGTGGTCTTGATCTGTATTACTTCAGGAAAAAGATCAATACTTTGGAAGAAAGGGAGAAAATAGGAAGGCAAGATGGTTAAGCTTTGGGAAGGGAAACAGTATTCATATATTTTAAAATTAATATATACATATAGTATTAGCATATTATTAGCATTTTAAGTAAATACCAATGGGAGTCATTAAAAATTTCCTTGAGGTTCTCTTGGGGTAATAACATAAATGTTATGTTAACTAGATCAAATATGGTATCTAAGTAAAAGGAAAATAATCACTCATAATGACAGATCTAAAATTGATAGTAGTGGGTACAGGATAGTGTATGGGACATGTTTTCATTTGCATGTTTAAAAAGAATATATGTATGTACAGATATGTTTTATATGCAGAGTAACTCTAGAAAGGTATACAAGAAATTGGTAACATCGGTTGCTACTTTTCACTTTCTACCCACCTGCAGCATGTAAATATTATGCTTTTCTTACTCAAAAATACTGATTAAAAACCCATTACTAAAATGAATTTAAATGACCTAAAAGTCATGTCAAATTAAGAAAAAAGACTTTCTTTTTACATATACAAAAAATATATGAATATATTGTTTTTCTAAGATCCACCTACATAAATTTGGGTAAATTTACTTTATGACAGAGTAACTGTAATCTAAAAACTCAGTTTTCACATGATTAAGTGGGGAAAACACATTTTCCCCACACCTCACTGCGACAACATTGTGGACCACGGATTGTCTTAACAGCACGCTAACATCCTTATTCTCTTTCTCTGATGGGCTAGTCATTAGCCACTATTTTCTCTATGAGATTCAAGAAATCTTTAACATCAGACAGATTTTAAGAATCTTATTTGGCAGTGATATATTTTATACCTGTATTATTCTGTTGGCATAGAATCAATTTTAACTTTTTTTAGTGGTTTACTTTAGATTTTTATCCTGCCAAAGACGTTCGGTGTTTTGGTAAAGGCAGATTTCACACTATGTGGTGACCATGCAAAGTCCCTACATAAAGCTTGAAATCAAATTTTTATGAATAGTTCTAATGAAAGGCATTTCAAAATAAGCAGGAAAAGAAATCTTACACTTATGAAAAATTATCTTCAGGACACCACTTAAAAATTCAAATGAAGCCCTATTCACTTAAATATTAATAAACCACAAAACAAAACTGAAAGGAATGATTGCACATTTTTCAGTGGTAGCTGCTTATTAAAAATGAGCATCTAAGGGTATATTCCAATTTCATCCTCTTCAAATTGTGCAGCTCAAATAAATGTTTATTTTACTGAAAATATTTGCAAAATTACAATATAAATACATGATTATATTAAGATAGGATGACTATTTATGATGTATTCTTATCCACAGATATAAAATAAATGCAGTAAATATAGCATACTCTTGATGAATTGTTAGTACACAGTGTTTCTTAGTAAAGTACATACAACCTATTATTAAGCAACAATTATCTAGTTTTCGAATGTACATCTTAGGAAGTTTTTAGGATGAAAGGATACACTAAGTCCCCCAATACCCTTTGTGTTTGGTGAAAGTTAGCTCTTCTGCAAATTTTGAAATAATACACTTATCTCAGCAATTGTTCTTGGGCTCTTTGCATTCCCTCAATTTGAAAGTTTATTTCTTTAGTCTGGGTGTTTTCATCATGACACCATGTCAGCCAACCATACTTTTAATTCCAACACAGTCGTGTACTGTCTTTTCATTAGCTATTTAAACACATATCAACAATGAAACAGAATCATTCAAAAAAAAATTTGTCAGCACAAATTCCCGAAATCAATTTTCTGGGTATTATGGGGTAGTCTCAACTAAATATAGTCTCGACTGTAATGTTAATCTGAGTTAGAAATAGGTTTTTAAAAATTGATTCTAGTCCTTAAAAATACAAATATGAACTCTACTTTAAAATTCTTTGTTAAATGTATTGGGATTTATTTCAAAAGCATCTTCTACCCTTCTCCATTACACTGATTTAATGGAAACTTGTTACTACAGCAGTTCCAACACAAACATAGGCATGCAAGAGATCACCCTATAGATTCTAACTACATAGTTATTGAAACACATCCCACCTGTCAAGTGGCATAAATGTACATCTTATATATACAAAAGGTAAAGTGCATTATTAAATTAGTGAACTGACAGATTGTCTGCCTGGATCATATAGCTTTCAAATAGACAAATGTGAAATTCTCCCATTAGAACCAATTATTTCAAGAGGTTCCAACTAGCTTTTCCACCCTGTCATTTATTTTTTGGCCATGCTCTTTAGTGCAAATAAGCTTGTGTTTGACTCAAGTTTAAGGGACATGGCAATTTGGGGCTTTAAACACGAAAAATTATAAAATGTGGCAGAACAGTAATACTTTTATAATACATTGCATCTTTTGCATATAAGCAACAGATTAGTGCTGCTTTCAATTGCTAGGAGCACACTGCCAACTATTATGAGGAACCCGTTTCCAAATTTCATACTAGTAGCTTATATTATTACAGTTTGAGTCTGTACCACATTAGCTTAGGTTATTATGTGCAAACATCATCAGCGTTTTAGAATTATACAGTAATTTTGGTTACTAACTTCAATGCTCATTTTTTGACTTCTACCATCCGGTTGCCTGAAGAGTTTATCTTCAAGGCAGGGATCCTGTCATTTTGAAGAATACCATGTACACTTGCAGCTCCATTTATGTCACAAATGACAATAAATAAAATGCATATTGCACAGATAAGAATAGTAGCTTATTTTATAAGATACATGGCAATACATGTCTTAATACCAGAGTTTTGAACTGGTTCTTATTTGATTATGGCTAGTGATTGATTGGGAATTTTAAGTATCAAAAAACAGAGCATAATTTCATTTTTCAATGAATACATTAACTCTGAGGAAAATGAAACAAAAGGACTGGCAGAAGGCTTAATGATTCTAAAGTGTATTCAATTGCCGGTAATATATGGTATATATGCATCTATCCAATCTGTAGCTTTGACATGGTAAAAACTTTTAAGTATACATACAACATAGAAAATTTGGCTGCTTGACTAATTCTTTACTTAACTAATTAGTGCAAAATTAAACTAATATTTATATACAGTAAATTAAAGATATTTATCTTTGACATAGTGTTGTGTGCATGTAATATATATTATATATTACATACACACATAAATATGTGTATATATATATAGACACACACTTAAATATTATCAGACTAAAAACCAAAAAAGGAATCATTTAGACTTAATGAATATAAATATTTTGGAAGGGAAGGTTTTGAGAGAGAGTATACAGTCACAGCAATAGTGATAGGAACACTGAAATACTGGGATATTCACAGCTCCAGTTTGCCAGAATCTGACAGGTTGATTAGTATTAATAGGCACTATGATGGGCAGCAATAACAATCAGTAGTACAGTAATTCAAGTGCACACCACTCCTTTATATACCCAAAACTACGTTTACCAAGCCTACAATGGTTTTTTACAGTTAGCACTGTTTGAAGAGCCTTGCTACTTTTGGGGTCTCAACACCCACCATGTGCTATTAACGCTAGTACTAACATTATCTTCTAATGTTCAGTTGTTCCATAGTGATCCCGATGGTCCACAATCGGAATGAACTAATGACATTCCTTCATACTACTTGAGGAAATGTGAAATACGATCTGCAAACCAACACCAGCATATAGGTCTGGGTTACTGAATGCTTGTTTTTAAGTAACACAAGTCAGTGAAATTAATTTTCTTAATTCATATCATAAAGTTTCCTAGTGGTCTTACTTAAACATATTTGGGGACAAAACTCTGAAGGAAAAAAAATTGTTAAAATAACCTTGAGTTACTTATAGCATAGAAAAGAAGAGCTATATTCTGATCTCAATCCATGCAGCCAACTCTCATTAATGAGAGCTATATTTGGGGGTTGAAATCAGTGTCTGGCCCTTAAACATGGTTATATGGACTTACTGTGTGGGAGGGGAATAAAGCCAAGATAAAAGACAACAATTTCATTCAGAATAGAATGTAGTTCAACAGATAAAAATTCAGTCAGTTAATACAGGGTGGGTTGGTACACATAGACACTATAACCACTTGTTTAAAAAATTGCTTAGGTGTTGAAAAATTGCTGTGGCACTTCTTGGAAAGTAATTTTTATTACATGTAAATGGGTGAGTCTTGTTTTTAAAGTAAACCTTGTTAAGTATTATAAAAAGCACCTTGGAAAATGCCTGAATTTTCCTTTCAAACATATTCATAACCAATCTTCAGATAATATTTTCCCGGTCTGAAAATTTATATTCTAAATGCTTTTTAGAAAAATCCTTTTTTTCTCCCCTGAAATTAAAACATCTGTAAAAGTCAGGTTTATACTGGAAGTGTTGACTCAGTTTTAAGGGTGGCAATTGCAAAAGTGCTACTAAAATATATTATTACAGATGTATTTTTATTTCAGTGAACTGGTGCACCAACCCCTCTGAAAGAGTGTTAAAGAAGAAGCATAAAATATAACACCTTAAGTCCATGATATATTTTTTGGGAAAAACCTCTCATAATCTTCAAATTAGCATGAAAAACTAAAACACCAAGATTCCCATGGCAAAGCCACAGGATGAGGCTTCCCCCTCAAGTGACATAAAAGTAATTCCTGAAACTTTGTTAAGTCAGTAAAAATATATGATATAATAAACACAAGTGAAGATGGAATTGATTCTAACTAACTTAGAATAACCAATTAAAACTCTCCCATGACTTTGATATGGCAACTCTAAACCGTAGGGTTACCACAAAATTTGAAATTATAGAATACTATAGTAACTCTAAGATTTGATTTGATACTTTAATGTTACTGTTTAATATTCAGTTATCCAATGGACAATTAATATATTTCTACTTGTACTTTTATAAATAAGCATATGTACACTACACTTGAGGTCAATTTCTGTTTCTGTGGTAACGGTCCTACAGGTAAGCTTAGCAGCTTTTAATGAAGTAGGAATGGGGTACTTTTGGGGGGGACTTGTTAAATAGTAATTCACACTTCCATATTAAGTATATGTATCTTTTTTCAGGATTATGTCATAGTGCAATGTAAATCTTAGTTATGGTATTTAGAAGGTCGGAATGTCACATTTTGTGCTGATCTGCATACTTCAGTAGTCTGGAGCAGACGAAGCAGCTAAACTATTTAGCTCTAGGAAGGTGGGAATTCCCATACGAATTATAGTGTTCTGTGTATAACATAACATGAGAATCGGACTCCTTGAAGTATAAACTATAGAGGTATTACTAATAACACAGGGCCAGAAAAGAGGAAAAATTTCTTCAAATGATTATGGATCAGTACTTTTGGCCAATTTATGATTTTAAATTTTGCCTGATGGAGTTCAATTTCACTCTAGTCGAGGCATTCTTGTTCTTCACCACTGGCCCTTCTGCCATCCATTCTCTTTTCTTTATGGCTGTTGCATATTTTCCTCATCTCTTCTTCATACTTGATAAAATTCTCCCCAAACCTTGTCCAAGCTTTGAACGGAACAGTAATAGTATTACGGTAAGGTGGCCTCACCTCACTTACCTTCAGGAAAATTCCATATTTATTAGAGCCCACATCAAAGTAGAACCTTTTATTGTCCACTCTGAAAGAAGTCCCCTCTGGGAGTTCAAGTGGGTCATCGTCTCCACCTCTTCGTTCTTCTATGTCCCCTTCGCCATAGTCTTCAATTAGCTGAACCAAGGCATCGCGAAACTCAATCATTCCTTGTGCAGGGAGGACAATAGTCTGCTCTTGGCCCAAACTGTGGCCAAAATAACCTATCATGCCAGTCCCCCGCATCATGGTTTGTCTAATCCTTAGGAAGCGACCCCGCTGATTTTCCTTTAGGTCCAGATAGTATTTCCTATTGTCCCTCTCTATGTAGTCTGTTTTGAGGACACTGTGAGGGTGCTCCTCGGACCCCACGGAGACTGGTGGGGAGGGTGCCGAGTGCTTCGGTCTCCTCCTGGAGCCCTGCTCTTTGCCGTGGCCATGCTCTTGCCGGTGGCTCTTCAGACCCAGGTGGGCGTAATGCTCGATGAAGTCCCCTAGACAGTCCTTCAGCTCTGCTGCCACCGACAGGGAGAGGGTCAGTTTACTCTTTCTGATATTGTCTTGCCGGCCTCTCCCGATCCAGACTTCAGCTATCTTTAGGAACCGGCCCCGGGAGCTTTGCTTCACGTCTAAGTAAAACCTCTTTTTCTGGATGTCCACTCGTTTGGAGGCCAGCTCCTGGATTTCGGCTGCGCCCCCAGGCTGATGAGGGGTGGCTGAAGCCGCGTAGTGGGGATAGTGGGAGTGCTGGGCCTGGGGATAGAGTCTACTCTTGCTTAGGCCGGAGCCCCCCACATTCTTGCCTCCGCGGCCGCCGCCGCCTCCCCTTCGCCTGGCTCTTTCCATCTTCAGCTGCAAGTGACAAACAGACACACGGGGCGGGGTGGGGGAGGGGTGTTGAGAACAATCGCAGACGCCCCTTGGCCTGCGCCGCCCCCGCCTCTGCCCGGGACCCCCACGCTGGGCTCTGTTCCCACGGCGTCTGCCGCCCCAGCGCCCAGCTCCTGCCCTAGCCAGAGGGTCGGCGGCGGCCGGCGACAGACCCAGTTCTGCACCGCGCGCTCAGCATCCCTCCGCCGCTGCTGGCCTCCCGCTCCCGCTCGCCGCCGGGCCCCCGCTCGGAGCTCGGGAGCTCCGGGGTCCCCAGCCGGCAGACACTCACATCAGCACTGCCATCACCGCCGTCGCCGATGCCCTTCACGACCGCCGCCGCCGCCAGCTCTCGGCCCCTCTGCTGCAGCCGCCGCCCCCCGCCTGCTCCCCCGCCGTCGCCGATCGCACAGCCCCGCGCCGGAGCAGCCCGGCAGGGGCATCGCCCGCGGCACCCACAGCCGCCGCCCCTCCTGCGGCCGCTGCGGGGGCCGCCGCCTCTCTCCCGGCACCGGCCCGACACCGGCCGGGGAGGGGGGGGTGGGAGGCGGGGAGGGTGGTGGCGAGGGGCGGGCAGTGGACCCCGCCTCCGCCAGCACAGCCCACGGATGGAAAGAGGGGGTCTCGAGTTGTCCCTTGGGCCGCGCCTCGACCGAAGCCCAGCGCGTCAATACGAGGAGACCAGACGGGTGTGAAGATGGGAATCAGGATCCGTGGTGGCGAGAGTGTTCTGACTTCTCCAGGTTTTGCTGGGATGTAGGACTCTCGCGGCCCACGGCACCTGCACAGAAACTACAATTCCCGAAGTGCCCCGCAGCAGCCGAAGTCTCCGCGCATGCGCACCATCCAGCCAGGTGGCCCAGGCTGGGAGGGCGGCCGCTAGGCCGAGCGCGGAACGTGGGCGGGGCTAACCCTGGAGGAAGAGGAGGGGATGTTGGTCTCCCACGGCCAAGTGTACCGAGTGCGGCGCCGTGACGCTCCAGCGTGCACTCGGAAGCGCGGGAGTAAAGTCTGTAGAATTGGTCTGTAGCCTGGATGCCTGGGCCCCAGGCCGTGCTGTGGTGGCGCTCCGCAAATCATCCAGCTGGAGACCCGTTGAACTGGCTCTTCTTCGGGTAACGTGTCCTCCCTACTCCTCTAAAGCCGGATCCAGACCAAAGGGTATCGCCAGAGCCTTCTCCGACACTGGAGGTGCTCAGGGCCCCTGTGAGGTTTGTGGGAGATTCCTTAGAAACGGACACCCTCTTTCTCCTGTCCACCTCCCGAGCATCCCGGAAAAGGCACCCCGGCCGCTTGCAGGCTTTAGCGGAGCTTCTGTCGGTCAGGAGTGTGCTTCCCGGTCCCTCCAGCCCTCCAGCCCCCCAGCCCCCCAGCCTGTGCGAGTGGCCGCCCTTAGGATACTGTCTTTTCCATGCCGCTGTAGAAATTGAGCCACTCGATATTTACACAGCAAAGCGGAGGGACGTAACTTGCAATGTGTAATTCGGCAAAATATGTTGGATTTCTTAAGTTGAAATCATTCAGTTCCTACTGTGTGTGTGTGCGTGTTTGCTGGCTGAATCTTAGTTGTTTTCTGGGTAGCTTTGAGTATGTAAAAATACTACTCCCTATGGAAGAGAGTGCTACCAGCCTTTAAGGCAGAGTACTTTGGTACATTAATTTTTAGGGAATTGGAGCTCGGGTTAGGTAGGACAGTTCAGATTCGATGTCATTGAATAGAGGACTGGTCTAGACTGTTCATATGCATTTGGAAGTTATCTGTGTGCTATAGATAATTTTAAAGCCATCAGACTGGATGCGATCTCCAAGGGAGTGAATGTAGATGAAGGAGAAAAGAACAAGTCTGTTACCTGAATCTGTAATGCTGTGATGTTTAAAGATTGGAGAGGTAAGGAAGGACCAATAAATGGTACTGAGAAAGAATTCTTACTGATATAGATGAAGAAGCAAGAATTTTAACAGAAGCCTAATAAAGTGTTTCAAGAAGGTGGGTGTGACTGATTGTGACATGTGCTGCTGGTGCACTGACCCAGATAAGGATTGAGAATTGACTGTATGACAACATGAAGGGTATTGGCGACCTTGATATGAGTCCTCTTGGTGGAGTGGGACAGTGGGTTTGAGAAACCGTGGAAAAAAATACATATGTTTTCCTCAGTTGTCAAGCTAGAGATGTAGGAAAGCTATAATGGTATAGCTCCAGGGCAAGTCTGAAGGCCTGAGCACCAGGAGAACCAGTGGTATATGTTTTAGTCTAAGTCTGAGCCCAAAGGCCAGAGAAGACTCATTGCTGGCTGGAAGACGGTCAGGCAGAGTGAATTCTTCTTTATTCAGACTTTTTGTTCTGTTCATACCTTCAACAGATTGGATGAGGCTCATCTACATTGGGGAGGGCATTATTCAGTTTACTGATTTAAGTGTTAATGCCATCCATCACAGACATACCCAGAATAATGTTTAACCAAATATCTGAGCACCCAGTGACCCATGCAAGTTGACACTATAAAGGTAACCATCACAGTGGAGTATATTGACATAGATGCATTGACATGAATAAATTTCAGAGTAGGAGTTTTTTTGTTTCTTGAAAGTCATTTTTAATTTTTCAATTACAGTTGACATATAATATTATATTAGTTTCAGGTACACAACTCAGTGATTAGACATTGTATAACTTACTAAGTGATCACCCTGATAAATCTAGTACCCATCTAACACCATACATAGTTATTAGGAATATTATTGACTATATTTCTTCTGCTGTATTTTACATCTCCGTGACTACTCTGTAGAAACCAATTTGTATCTTTTAATCCCTTCACCTTTTTTTACCTATCCTCCCAACCCTCTCCCATCTGGCAAACGTCAAAGTGTTTTCTGTATCTATGAGTCTGTTTCTGTTCTGTTTCTTCCAGGGTAGGAGTCTGTGTAAGTTCTTCTTTGATTGCTTAACTGAAGTGTGAAGCAAGATCATCAGTTGAGAGTGAGGATGGGGAAAGAGATATGATAGGTTTAAGTAGAAAGGAGAAGGTATGAACTAGAAAGTGAGGATAGTAAATAGATTAGTGAAATGTTATAGAATTGCCAGGAAGACTAAGGGCTTACTTGAAGTTGCTGGTCACAAGTGGAAGGTGAGACCAGTCGCCATGGTTGTGATTTTCACCTGCTACATTCATTCACCTGCATAGCTACAGACACAGAGAGTCAGCAGAGAACTTGCTTTTAATCAGGGTTAGAGTTTTGCCCAGAGAGAATAATGAAGCCAGAGATGGGCAATGAAGTGGAGGGAGTATGCAAGGAAATGGTTACAGCTTTTTAATTTAAACTGGTCAGGGGAAAGATGACTGGATAAAGAAGATGTAGTTGTCTATAATGGAATATTACTTGGTCATAAAAAGAATGAAATCTTACCATTCATGAAAACATGGGTGGACCTAGAGAGTATCATGCTAAGTGAAATCAGACAGAGAATGACAAATACTGTGTGATTTCATTATATGTGGAATCTAAAAAATAAAATAAATGAACAAACAGAACAGGAACAGACTCATAGATACAGAGAACAGACTGATGGTTGCCAGAAGTGGAGAGCAGTGTTGTGGGACTGGGTGAAAAAGGTGAAGGGATTAAAAGAAGTACAAATTGGTAGTTACAAAATAGCCCTGGAGATGTAAAGTACACTGTAAGGAACATAGTCAGTGATATTGTAATAATGATGTATGCTGCCAGGTGGGTACTAGGTGTGTCGGTGGGTCAATTTGTAGATTATATAAATGTCTAACCACTATACTGTACACCTGAAACTAATGTAAAATAGTACGGAATGTCAACTATAATTGGGAGAAAAAAAAGAAAAAAAAACTGGTTAAGGAGGTATTAAAGACTGTGCCAGGTTGAGCAGGGTGAAAAGGTACCATGATCATTGGAGTATAGGTCCCCGTTGGATCAAAAGATTGTTTGAGTTGAGTTTCTGGAGGGAATGAACTTGAAAAAGAGGAGATGCTGTTTGAAGAGCAAGATGCTTGGAGCTGAGATTGTGGAGGGATTCACTCAGGGGGAGTGATGTGATGTCCTCATGTAAACAAATGAATGGAGCAAGGGTAGGTAAGGTTATTGGAGGAGAGCTAGTCAGAAAACAGAGACACTGTCTTCCTCAGATATTGTACATCAAAGTGTGACCCACTGGCTAAATAAAGGGAGAAAAAAGGTAGAATATTGATATAAATGGCTACAATACTGATGGTGGTCATGACGATAATTGTCCATTAACACCCAAGTCAAATACCATCAGCTTAATCTATGTCTAACACTGGAAAGTTAGGTACTGAGTTACATGTAGTTATATGGCCACTCAGTCAACCCGTAAGCCCTTCATGGACGTTTGTTCTTGGACCAAAGTCTTCTCATAAGAGTGGCAGGCGACACTTCTTAGCTGTCAGTTTGAAACTCTTCACCAAAGGCTTATTATAATGCAGCTTCTGTAGAAGTTTTTCTTGGTTTTCTGTGTAGGCTGATTTGGCTTGTCTTATCGTTCAGGGTTGTGGATAATTTATGGTGAGAAGGTGGGCAGAGCAGGAGAACTCTATGACCTAGTAATTTTATACCTAGGAATCTATCCTATAGAAATAATAAGCGAATGTCTAAATGTACAAAGGGTGTTCGTTCAGCATTATTTGTGATAAAATTTACAAACAACCTGTCATCAGTGGGGAATAGTTAATATTCAACAGGGATACCAATATCAATAGGGATATATTATCAATGCAGATAGAAGGCTTCAAATAATCCTGTTAAGAATAGGCATTAGGTTTTGCTGTGTTCTGTCAGCAGGGATGCTTTCAGTCACAGCTAATGGGAAAACCAAATTAAACTTTGTTGCTTTAGCAACAAAGTGTTATTTATTAGCCTAGTTAACTACACAGCCTGAGGTAGAGTGACCTTGGGACAAGTTCAGTCAGAGCTCTGACCTTATAGCCAGCCCTGTGCTTGGCCCTCGTCCATGAAGGAGGCACGAAGGTGCCTAATCTTGAAGGTGATTTCTTGTGTGGTTGTAGGATGACTGTGCAGCAACCATGCTATGTATTTCTTTCTTCACATCTAGCAGGAGCAAAGGCATTCTCTCCCATGCCACCGAAGGAGAATTTGCTACAGTGGAACCACATTGGATCGAATAATCAGGGACAGGCGATGGCTAGGAGGTGGAGAACAAAGAACTGAAACCTGGGTTGTAGCTCTTCTCCCTGAATCAGTGTGTGGAAAGGGGAATGGGGTTTCCCTGTTGGCCTTGAAACAGTTGGGTTTCGTTCCTGGTACTGATCTTGAGGTCCTCCCATTCAAAAGTTTTGCTTTTATGCATTGAGGGCTGAGGTGGAGAGGGCTAAATGGTATGTTACTCTCCTGTTTTCCTAGTGTTAAGGCAGTCAACCTCTTTTTTGCTCCTTTCATTCTTAATTTTGCTAAAACCATGAGGCTCTGTTTACACTCAGGATCCCAAGTGGGAAAACTATGTCACTTTTGACTTCATGATTTACAGAGGCCCTCATATTAAATATGATTGCAAGATGTAATTGCAGCTCTCAGAGTGCAAGAAAGAGGTAGACAGGAAGGAGGGAAGCAGGGAGGGGGAGAGAAAGATCAGGCTTGTTGAGAAACAACCTATGGACTATTAAAACTCTCCCTTCGCATACCTGACCTCAATTCTGTTTTCCCTGTAAGGGCCCCTTTTAATGGATAGGTATCCTCCTGTATTGTTCTTTGCATTTATGTAGACATAGAATTTCATTTTATACTTTAAATTTTTAATGGCAACTATTATGGACGCCTAGTTTTTCCTGTTTCACTTAGCACATGCATACAGAACTTATCATGTTAATACATATAGTTGTATTTTATTCTTCTGTCTACTGTGCCGTACTATGGATATATCGTTGTTTATTTAACGGTTAGCTTACCGCACTAGCTGCTTCTCCAACTGTTGCTATTACAGACGGATATAGTGAATGTCTTTTGCTTGTGTCCTTGTGCCCATGTGCATGCATTTCCATAGAGTACAATGATTGCTGGCTTGAAGGGGATGCGTATTTTAAATTTTGATGTTAACTTTTTCAAAATGTCTTTGAAAAATGGTGAACCCGTTTCTGTTCTCTTGCCAAAACTGTAGATGATTAATGCATTTAATTTTTGCTAATAATGGTGTATTGAGATTATAGACCATTTTGTTGGCTTCCTTTATTGCATACTTTGTTCTTAAAGATTAAAAATACTTTGTTTGTCATATGTAAAATTTCTTTATTTACACGGATCTATTTCTGGACATGGTGTATTTTATTCCATTGATTTATGTCTCCATTTTATGCTAGTTCCACACTATTTTAATTGCTGTTGTTTTGTGTTGTTTTATGTTTAGTGGAGTGAGTTTCCCTTTACGGGTCTTATCTTTCAAAAAAATATTTACTGTTCTTGAGCATTTTCTTTTTCTAGTGAACTTTAATATAAACTTGTGTGGTTTCATGAAAATCCCGCTGACATTTTTTCTTGGTGTTGCTTCTTCAGCTTATTGACTTAATATCTTTACAGTTTTGAGACTAAATATCCAGTAACTCAGTATAGCTTATCTAGTTATTCTTTGGTGTCTTAGTGGTCTTCTCTAGTTTTTAAAATGGTTCTTATGTATTTAATGTTAGGTTTATTCCTCAGTAGGTTGTCATTTTTGCTATTACTGAGTTTAGGTATGTTAGTTATATTCTCTAATTGATTCTTGCTCCTACATAAAAAAGGACTTAATTTGGGTATGCCGATCTTGAATCTGGTCATCTCAGGAGTATTTGCTGCTTTTAATCAATTAGATAAATTTCCTGCCCTCAAAGAGTTACTGGAGAAAATCATTTTGGGAAACTTTTTTTTTGGTAAAAACTGGTTAATAATAGCAGTCAAACTCTTTGAAAGGCAATTGTCTTTCCTTTTTGATAAAATGCTTAATATATGGGAAGATTAAGAAAGAGGATGGTCTTGGAAGAACTTCTTCGTGGGGAAATAAGAAATTGGACTAATGTCACATTCTCTCCCAAGTAAGTGGAACCAGTGACCTTCCCTCCTGAGCCTGTTGCAAGCCTTTGCTGCTCTCTGACACCAGAGGTTCTGTCGCTGCATTTTTATGGTCTCTTTCCCCTTTTTTTGTCTGATAGGCTGGCTCTTCAGGGGAGGGCAGAGATTCACTCTCTCTTTAGGTCTTTTTGAGGCTGAGAAAATAGAGGCGTGAGATTTTCCTAGTGTGTGGTAGGAAACGTAGAAGCCCTTGGAAAAAATGTCAAAACTTTGTTGTTTCCTCTGGAAATTGGATGTTGCAGGCATGAGGCATCATCTGTTGATTGGCACTTCATCTGTTTCTGCTGTTGAGTCATAAACTGAAGGCATAGAAGGACAGTAGAAAGGTAATTGGACAAGAAGATAACTTTTGCCTTCTTGAAGGTGTCATGAAATTGCTAGTTTTCCCTTGTATTCATTTTATGTAAACGTGCTCTGTCTCAAGGTATTCTATTAGTTCTTATTGAAGAACTGCATTGGGTAAATTGATGGTTGCTTTCAGAATTGTGTATTAATTTTTTCCAGTTTCTTTTTCACCCAGTCTCCAATTTTATCTTTCATTCGTCCCCCCACACTTAACTTGGTCTTATTGTAAAATTTATGCATTTTTCTTTCTACCTGGCAATGCTGAATTTCAAACCAATGTAGAGCCTTGCATCCTGGGTTAAATTTTACTCCCGTTTAGTTAAGTTGTACTTTTCTGTTTAATTGCTGTTTAATGTTATATTGATTCTTACTCTGATTTAAAAAGGTTTTGAAAATCTATGAAATTATGCAAATTTTGTAATTGTAACTTTTGTGGCTATTTTGCTTGTAACTTATAATTTATTTTTATTTAAGATAAGGGATTAAAGGAAGAAAAAGATTGACCATATAATTTTATTTTCATTTATGTTTGTGTGTTAGTTAGAACGCATTATTGTACTGATATGCCAAGGTTGCGGGTTCGATCCCCTGGTCAGGGCACATACAAGAAACATCCAGTGAGTGCATGAATAAGTGGAACAACAAAGCGATGTCTCCCTCTCTTCTCTCTCAAATCAATTTAAGAAAAGAATACAAGCGCAAAAAACTTGATTCAAGCAGGCTTGAAAAACAAGGGAATTTGTTATTAAAATGTAACTTGAAGGCTGGCGTAGTCCATGGACTGTGACCCCTTTCTCATCTTTGCCTTCTCCTGTGTTGGCTTCGTCCTGGGGCTGACTTCCATCATGGCGGCAAAATGGCTGTGGAAGGCCCAGGCTTCCCCTCCTCAAGGGGAGGGCATCTCTTCTGGTAGCTTTCTTACAAGAACGAGACAGTGCCATTCTCAGACCTGCCCCTCCCAAAGCCACCCCTGTCGTGTCATTGGCCTGAATTAAGTCATGTATTTTCTCCTTCGATGAGATCAATGGGGATGCCTTGAGTATAGGCTTGAGTTTCAGAATCATCATTGGGGCAAGGGGTATGGGGTCAGCGGGATTCACTGTGGGAGCTGGGAGTGGGGCAGCTCCCCTTACCCAGCTTGGCTTGGTGGGTAATTGTTCATTATCTGAGTTAAATTTATGCTACTGTGAAAAGTGTGCAGAGTGGAATAGATGCTCCGTAGGCAGCCATCAATGTCCACCTGATAATGAGTCATATAAAATTTTATCTCAGGCCATACAAACTAACAGTCGTAAATGTAACACGAGAAATAGGCAGACTAAGCAAGTTTTAAATGGACTTACTTGAAAACTTTCTCCGCAGTTTCCCAGTTTATAATGGTTGATTTCGCTGACTGGCTATAGCTACTTTCAGAACAGAGGAAATTCATTAAAAATAATGAATTATTCAGTTGGATGGTGAAATTCAGTTATAGAGCACTTCCCTGTGCCATGGATTCAATTCAGGTCAAGTCATGTTCTGGTTTATGGGCAGTGCGGCTTTTCACAATGACACAGCATAGAGAGAGGCTTCATCGTTTTCCTCTGCGGCTAGCATTCTAATGCATTTCATTGTATTTCCTTGGTTGGTTCCATTTATACTTTATTTCAGTGGACTTCATTAATACAAATTTTTATTTATACTTTATCAATACAACTTATATGATATTTGACAGTAATGAAAATTTGGTAGGGACTTACAAAGGAATAGGTCTCTCAAAAAAAAACAAAAAACCAAACCCATCATCCTGTTACTTTTTTAAAAAATATATTTTATTGATTATGCTATTACAGTTGTCCCATTTCCCCCGCTTTACTCCCCTCCACCCCGCACACCCACTCCTACCCACATTCCCCCCTTTAGTTCATGTCCATGTATCATACTTATAAGTTCTTTGGATTCTACATTTCCCATCCTCCTTGGGTCCAACTTCTTTGGGACTCTCTGAGCTTCCTGGACTTCCTGGAAGTCTATTTCCTTTGCCAGAATGGGGAAGTTCTCCTTTATTATTTGTTCAAATAACTTTTCCACTTGTTGCTCTTCCTCTTCTCCTTCTGGTACCCCTATAATTTGGATGTTGGGATGTTTCAAGATGTCCTGGGGGTTCCTAAGCCTCTCCTGAATTCTTGTTTCTTCATGCTTTTCTTTTTCTTTTTTTTTAATTAGAGGGGAAGGGAAGGAGAGAAGAAGAGAAACATCAATGTATGGTTGCCCCCTGTGTGTCCCCCGTTGGGAACTGGCCTGGAACCCAGGCATGTGCCCTGACTGGGAGGTTGTTTGGTTCGCAGGCCCGCGCTCAATCCACTGAGCTACACCAGCCAGGGCTCTTCATGCTTTTCTGATTGGATGTTTTTTTCTTTCTTCTGGTCCACTCCATTGATTTGAGTCCCAGTTTCCTTCCCATCACTATTGGTTCCCTGTACATTTTCCTTTATTTTAGTTAGCTTAGCTTTCATTTTTTCATCTAATTTTTGACCAAATTCAACCAATTCTGTGAGCATCCTGATCACCAGTGCTTTGAACTGTGCATCTGATGGGTCGGCTATTTCTTCATTGCTTAGTTGTATTTTTTCTGGAGCTTTGATCTGTTCTTTTGTTGAGGCCATTTTTTGTCTTGTTGCCCATCCTGTTACTTTTTAAAATTGCAGTGGCTTACATAGCCAAATCAAATGCTAATAGGTAGGTTTATGTAGCTTTTTTAAGTTTGCTTGCTTAGGTTATTTTGAGGGAAATTAAGATTAGCATAATTTATCAATAGATTAATAAATGTTGAAAATCTCTTCAGGGAATTTAGTGATGGCTTTGTTGTAGATTCTTTGGTTCCTTTTTGTTTTTCTCTCTCTACCTCTATTTCTGTTAGTTCATTGAAATGTGGAAAGGAATTCTTAAAAAAAGTTAAACAATAATATTGTATAAATTACATTTTCTACAGTATAGATTATGTTTATGTATATATGTATGTCTATATATGTAATTATACATATATAATATATAGTTATATATAGTATATGTATGTGGTAGTATAGATATACTCAAAGGACAAGGTTACAATTTCAGAAAATATGTATTATTATAAATTATATCAAACCTGGAATCTTAAAAGTTCATTGCATTTTTTATTACATTTGAGAGGCTTTTTGACTAGAAGCTGCCTCTCTTGGTAAAAATACTATAATTGTAAAGGTAAAACCCAAAGAGTCTAAACCAAAATTAGAGTATTATTAACCAGATTGAGTTGCTGAAGCATTTCAGCTGCTTTGGTTTTATAAGCTTTCTGTGTTAGGTTATTGAAAACACTTACCAATCCAATCTTATATCAATCACTGAAATTTTTTTCTTTATATTTTTTTTATGTACATGAAAAAGTTAGGTGAGTATATGAATATTATTGTTGTAATGTAGATTATAGTCTGAAACCCTCTAAATATAGTTACTAGAGAAAGAAAATAGGTGCATGCTGAAATCCAGTCCTGTTGGGTCAGGTGCGATGGGAAAGAATGAAGTCTTAGATGAATGAATAATTTTCTCTTTATTTGAATGTGTCATTTGAAAGAACGTTCAAATGTTCTATTGGAGAAGCTCTTCATTGCTTAATCAACTTTGGATGCATTTATATACTTTGTCTAGTTTGTATGGTTTTGCTATCTCTATCAGAACCCATAGACTCTCAGTTCTCTCAGTACAGTAATGGGAATGAGGTGTCACTGCAGCAGAAGATCTGCTACACCTGTCAGTGCACCAACTCATGCATAACTGCAGTTTAACAGGTATGACATCTTGTTTATCCTCACATCAATCCTGTGGTCAGTAAGGCAACTGAGATGTAATAATAATGTAGTACATGCAGTACGGCAAGTAATATAATCAGGGTTTAATCCCATTTTTACAGATGAGAAAATGAAAACTTAGGAAAGTGAAATGACTAGTCCAAATTCACATGGATACTAAATGGCCAAGTGTCAAAGTATAATTTTCCAAAGATTGAAGGCCATTTCTTATACAAATATAGAATTGGACACATGTCTCATTTATTCAGGGAACCAATAGGAGATAAATTGATTCAAAGAGGAACAAAGATTATACATGGTATTAGTCAGTGTTCTTCAGAAAATCAGAACCAATAGGAGATAGATAGATAGATAGATAGATAGATAGATAGATAGATAGAACGAGATTTATTACAAGGGACTGGCTCATGCAGTTATGGAGGCTGAGAAGTTCCGTGACCTGGCATCAGCAAGCCAGTGGTATAGTTCCAGTCCATACCTGAAGGCCAGAGAACCAGAGGAGCCAATGATATATGTAAGTTCTGCTCCCAGTCCAAAGGCCCAAGAACCAGGAGTGTTGATGTTCAAGGGCAGGAGAAAATGGGTGCCCCAGCTTAAGCAGAGAGCAGTTTGCCCTTTTTTCTGCCTCTTTGTTCAACAGGTTGGATGACATCTGTCCTTATCGGTGAAGGTATTATCAGATGCTAACCTCCTCCAGAAATAATGTATTTCCAGCTCTGGGTTGGTATCCCTTACCTCTGTCAAGCTGGCATGTAAAATTGACCATCACATATAGACATTGGAGGAAGAAGTTTGGAATAAGGTTAGTAGGTTGATGCAGAGCTGTCCTGTAGGACTATGTACTGGGCAGAATTCAGTTGCATCTTATAAAAAGTCACAAGTTAACATGTAACTTCATAGAGTCTGAGTTTTTAATCAGTAGTAAATAATGAGTCCAGTAAAGGTATGTTCCCTAATGAAGTAATCCCTGGGTGGTTTTGTGCTCCTGTATGACATTCAAAGGATAGACCTCTCTTTGTCTTTTAACTTTTGGATAATTTTTTTTTGGACACAGAGTAACACTGGAGCTGAAGTTTTCTGATTCTAGGTCTTGATATCTTTCTACTCTAATTCTTTGCTTCTGCGTAGTGTAATTTTTAGTACTAGAGCAGTCTGCTAACTTTTGCAATATCAGCTAGTTGTTATTAGTTTTCTTTTGTGCACAGTGTTGGTGATAGAGCTTTCTTCCTCAGAGAAGCAGTGTGAAACCCGATGGGTATTGTAATTACAATTTGCATAAATGCCCACACTGAGAAATTGAAGTGGTAGCAGGGTGCCGTGATTGGTCTTTCATGGCATTTTGTTGGCAAATTTCAGAGCAGTTGTAAACATTCTTGCCATTTTAAATTAAATAATCAGATTTTATAAGACAGTATATTTCAGCATATTAGCCTTTACATATTTTAAACAAAATACAATTGATATATTTTAGGTAGTAAGTGAAGATCGATCCACATTAAACAATATAATTGCCTATTAGCGTCAAGCATTGAACTACTTACTGATAATTTTGTCCTGGACTTGAAATCGTTATTTGTACATGGCATTGAACTTACCAGTGTGATTTCTTTTTCTTTTGGACACATTTCAGAAAGGTTGTGATACTTTATTCAGTTTAGCACTCAAGAAATTAGGCAAGTCAGTTACTATGATAACAGTAGGTGTGAGTTTCCTTACCTTAACGGTTTTAGGAACAAAGAAATCTCTGAGTTAATCCACTGAAACCCAGTTTTCTCTTGAGACTGGTGTTAAATCTGTCCACTCTTTAGAAGATAACACCATTCTAGGTGGAAAAATATTGTGCTCTTGAGATGAATTTCTCGTCTTAGAGAATGAAGTAGAGTATGGTTTAAAAATTAGATCAGGGGTGTCAAACTCATTTTCACCGGGGGCCACATCAGCCTCACAGTAGCCTTCAAAGGGCCAAATGTAATTTTAGGACTGTATAAATGCAACCACTCCTTAACAGGTAAGCGAGAGCTTGGCGCTGCCTCCAGGTAGAAACAAGGTGCCTGGCGAATAACACAACGTGAGGGCCAGATTCGGCCTGCAGGCCTTGTGTTTGCCACCTGTGAGCCAGATGATTAAAAAGCTATTGTTTCTTAGCTAATTTGGAATGCGATTGGTTTTAGTTTTCCTAAACTTGTTCTTTCTTAAACTTTACTGCTGTGATTTCTATTGACATGAACTAGAAGTGGCTGTAGTAGGCAGTTTCTCTTACTGTCTAACTGCTGTTAATTAAAATCACTCAAGATGAATTTCTTTCAAAGTGTGTTATAATTTTGGCAGATAAGCTCTTAACATTTAATTGACTAATATTACTAACCCTATAGTAAGCCTACTATCATTTAGCTATCATTTTGCAACTGCTTTTTTTAAAAAGCCTTTACTACGAACTTGTATTCTTAGTAGATATTTTATGGCTGCATTATGGTGAGTAAAAACTAGGTGGGTTGTTAATAACAGCCACTTTGGACATTTTCCAGTCTTAGAGCATTTTGTCTATGTTCGCTAACAGCAGTTGGCAAATTGGCCAGTGGGTCGCATTTGACTAGCAGCTTGTTTTCGTACTGATCATCAACTAAATGTTTTTTATATTTTTAAGTGGCTGAAAAAAAACCACAAGAATAATAGTTCATGAAATTTTTATAAATTTATATTTCACTATCTATAAGTAAAGCTTTATTGGAACATAGCCATGCTTATTTGTTCAAATATTGTTGGCTTTTTTTTACAATGATAGACTTGAGTAGTAGCTACAGAGACAATTTGCCCATGAAGTATAGAATATACACTATCTGACCCTTTAGAGAAAAAGTTTGCTGACTCTTGTTCTATAGTTTAAAAACGTGTAGCCTTAATTGTTCATTGAAGAAAAATCTTTCCCTCTTTTTTTGGCAGACTTCCCTCTCGCCATCCCCAATTGTTAAGAAACAAATTTTCTTTTCATTTTAATCCTCACTCGAGGATATGGTTATTGATTTTATTTTATTTTAAAATTATATTTTATTGATTATGCTATTACAGTTATTCCGATTTCCCCCCCTTTGCGCCCCTCCACTCAGCACTCCCCATTCCCTTAGGCAATCCCTGCACCATTGTTCATGTCCATAGGTCATGAGTATAAATTCTTTGGCTTCTCCATTTCCTATACCGTGCTTTACATCCCATGGCTATTCTGTAACTTATTCATACTTCTTAATCTCATCACCTCTTCACCACTTCCCCATACACCTTCCTCCCCTGTGGCAACCATCAAAACACTCTCCTTGTCCAACATTCTGTCTCTGATCTTCTTGTTTGCTTAGTTTGTTAGGTTCAGTTGTTGATAGATTTGTTTTTGGTTTTTTGCCATTTTTATTGTTCATAGTTTTGATCTTTTTTTAAAATAAGACCCTTTAACTTTTCAGGTAATAATGGTTTGGTGATGATGAACTCCTTTAATTTTTCTTCTCTGGGAAGTCCTTTATCTGCTCTTTGATTCTAAGTGATAGCTTTGCTGGGTAGAGCAGTCTTGGCTGTAGGTCCCTGCTTTTCATGACTTTGAATATTTCTTGCCAATCCCTTCTAGCCTGTAGTTTCTCTTGAGAAATCAGCTGACAGTCTCATGGGAACTCCCTTGTAGGTAACTAACTTCTTTTCTCTTGCTCCTTTTGAGAATCTCTCTTTATCTTTAACCTTTGGCATTTAATTAAGTCCTGGTGTGGTCTTCCTTGGGTCCATCTTGTGTGTGACTGTCTGTGCTTCCTGAACTTGCATGTGTATTTCCTTCACCAAATTAGGGAAGTTTCTTTTATTATTTTTTCAAATAGATTTCCAATTTCTTGCTCTTTCTCTTCTCCTTCTGGCACCCCTATAATCTGAATGTTGGACCTCTTGAAGTTGTTCTATCTGCTGCTTATGCCATCCTCATTTTTTTGGATTCTTTTTTGTTCTTGTTGTTCTAATTGGTTGTTTTTTGGTTCCTTAAGTTCCAAATCATTGATTTGGTTCTCAGCCTCATCCCCTGTAATGTACTTTCCCTGCAAGCTGTTGTTTCAATTAGTGTGTCCTTCGTTTCTGACTGGGTATTTTTTATGCTGTTGAAGTCCTCACTAAGTTCCTTAAGCATCTTTATGAATGGTGTTTTGAACTCTGCATCTGATAGATTGCTTATCTCCATTTCATTCAGATCTGTTTTTGAAGTTTTGATCTGTTCTTTTATTTCGGTCATGTTTATTTGTCTCCTTGTTTTGGCAGCCTCCCTGAGTTTGTTTCTATATATTAGGTAGAACTGTTTTGACTCCCTGTCTTGGTAGTATGGCCTAATGTGTAGTAGGTGTCCTTTAGGGTCCAGTGACACAGCCTCCCCTATCACCCAAGCTGGGTTCTCAAGGTGCACACTTCCTGTGGGCTGAGAACACCCTCCTCTTGTAGTTGGTCTTTGGTTGCTGTTGGCAGATCAATGGAAAGGATTTACCCAGGCCAGTCAGCTGCAAGATTGGCTGTGACCTCTGACCAACAACCTCTATCCTCTGTGAAGGATGGTTGTGCAGGGGTGGGGTGGTGGTGCCCGGATGTGGTCTGTAGCTGTCCACTGGGTTTGCTGGCCCTGGGGTTTCCTGGGTGATGCAGGCCAAGGTCAGCCCCCACTTGTGTTTTGCCTGGGGCCACCCTGCCTGAGCTATAAAGCAATCTGAGATGGTTGCTACTTGTGCTGGGGTTGGAGATTCCCAGGTGAAGCCAAGCTGTGAATCCAGGCTGGCTGCTGCT
>PVKM010012025.1:0-32333 GCA_004027735.1 Carollia perspicillata | reverse complement strand
GCTGGGAGACTGACTGATCGGGCAGGGTGAAGACACACTTCTGTTGTTTTCTTTTGTTCCTTCTCCACTTTGTGCCTTATGCATGGGTTACCAGTCCAGGCTAAGAAGTAAAATTAACAGCATTAGTCACAGCAGCCAAAGTGGAAACTGTCCAAATGTCCTTGACGGATGGATGGGTACACAAAGCATGGTACATAAATACAGTAGAATAGTATTCATCCTTTAAGGAGAAGAGAATTCTTACATATGCTACATTACGGATGAACCTTAAAGACATTATGCTTCATAATTATTCTTACAATGAAGTAAAATAAGCCTAGCCAAGAAAGATACTATTTGTTTATGCTACTTGGGGTGACTATATTACCGATAGTGTAACATATACAATTAATTATAAACCCAGTATACAGTTTTTTTTCTTCTCTGATGGGAATGGCATAAAATAAAATGTATCAGAATTTCTGTCTTTGTAAGGCGTATCAGTTTTCTATTGCTGCTGTAACACATGATCACAAATTCACTGGCTCAAAACAACACAACTGTATTATCTTACTTTTTTGTAGGTTAAAATCCTACGATGGTCTCACTGGGATAAAATCTATGTGTTAGCAGGTTTTTCTTTTTAATGTTTTATTTATTTTTTAGGGAGAGGGAGAGAAACATCCATCAGTTGCCTCTCTCATGCCCCCTACTGGGGTCCTGGACTGCAACCCAGGCATGTGTTCTGACTGGGAATTGAACCAGCTACCTTTTGGTTCACAGGCTGGTGTGCAACCCACTGAGGCACACCAGCCAGGGCAGCTTTATGCTTCTGCCCTAGAAGAGAATATGTTGCCTTGCCATTTCCACCTACTAGAGACAACCCACATTTTTGCTTGGTGGCCCCGTTCCTCCATCTTCAAAGCCGACAGCATTGCATCTTTCTAATGACGCTTCCATTTTTGTACCTTCCTCCTGTCAAGCTCAGCAGGAAAGGGTCTCTGATTTTAAGGGCCCATATTATTAGGTGGGGCCGAGATAATCCAGGGTGATCTCCCCCTCTCGAGGTACTTACCTTAATCACATCTTCAAAGTCCTCTTCACCCGGCAAGGTAACATATTCACAGATCATGGGGATTAGGATGCGGGCCCCTCTGGAAGCCATTATCCTTATAAACTGTGCGTATGTGTCAATTTGCACATTTACTGAACCCCTTCACGCTGGATCATTCACAGTGTTTGTGCCAACCTAGCCCCAACAAAGTCTGCTGGGCACGAGGAAATAGCACACAAAATTCTTTTTATTAAAGAGGACTCCCCACGTTGTATAAGCTTAAGGCCACAAAAATCTGAATTCATACACATCTCCCCAGAAGTGTAAACAAATAGCATCTTTCTTGGCTGGGAACAAATGAAGAGACTGAGTCTTAAAGCTAAGTAGTAAATGGCATTCATAAAGATTTTAGCCCTATAGTTTCTCTGGTTTTAGGTTAAGACCATTTTTCAACTCTTTCTCAGAAGTACAAAGAGAACACAGAATTACATACTTGTTTTTTCTTCTAGTTTATATTACAAAGTTCCATAATAGGTCTCTTAGGTTTATAAGTTTAAATATAGTCAAATTCCTTATGATGTGAACAAAAGCATTATTATTTATCTTAAGATAGAAATGGGGGGGCAAGAAAGACGGAAATTATAAAATTCATTTAATTTTAATAGCTTAATGTTTATTCTATATTTTATTTTATTTCTTATTTATCCTATATTTTAAAGCGCTGAATAATCCTGACATACAAATAATAATAGTGATAATAACAATATATAAAAATGGATATCAGCAGTGTTGAGAAATCACAAAGTCGGGCAAGAAATCTTTACCGGGGACCTCTTTCATTCTGAGCTAATTCTTTCCTGAGATGCATGACTTGACTGTGATTTAATGATGTTAGCTAGTAATTATTTCACTATTTTATTAATTTTATCTCTTTTCCTGTTTTTTTTTTTGTTTGATTTTGAATAGCAAGGAAGTATGACTATCAACAGCCACAAAACCAGGCTGACAGCGTGCAGCTCTCATTGGAGTGAATTCTCAGAAAATGAGCAACGCAAGTAATGGTTAAACAGTATAGTAGGAGCAAGCTCCTAATTCTCCTAAATCATACACATTTTTAAAAAATATTCTTTCTCCATAAAATAATTTTACTTGTGACTTTTCTCCAATTTTTGGTCTCTTTTGTTTTGCTTTTTAAAATTTCATCTCTGACTCATTTGTTACAGAAATTAAAAAATTATTCAAAAAGCCTGAAAACAGGAGCATAAACTATAACCAGAGATGGTGGTTTAAAGACTGGTTTCTTCAGGATACAATCAGGCAGGAATGAAAACCCATCTTTGGAAGTGAGAATCTGAAGCCTATGCTACTTTGAGTTGAACATTTTTGCAAAATCAAAAAAATGAAAATCCAGTCCTTGGTATAGTTTCCTCTGATTGTATTCTGTGATAAATACGATATGGATAACTGACTGATTTGTGTTCTCATTTCTGTCGTACCACTTTTTAATTGAATTGGCTATTTGCTCATTCAGAACTTAACCTAGTAGACTGCCTTTTGTATAACATGAAGCATGCCCATCTGGTAATTATGGAAGCTTTCTGGAATTTTTTTCCCCCTTCATTGTGTTCCTTGGTGTTTGCTTGCTTTTTTCTTTAATTCTACAGTTTCGTTTCCACTGTAAGAGTCTCCTTTAGGCCATAATGGGGCCGTGTTGCCAGATAAATGGACACTGCTGAACTGGTGTTGGCAGCTTGCTTTTAGGTCATATGACTGTCGGTGTTTAATGTAACTGTCTGGTTTCTTCCATTTTTTTTTGTTTTAGCATAATAAGCTTCCCTGAACACTCTCATATCTTGTACCATTTTGTACTGTACATTGAAATGTTTTACCTAATTGTTCATATTTATTTAAATTACAGCTGGTTGGAGATAGTGGCAGGGAAGTTAGCTGTCCATGTAACTGGCCAAGAATTAGAGTATTTGAATCAAAGGTATTTTTTTATCCTCTCTCGAGGATACATTTATTGATTTTTGAGAGAGAGAAAAAAAACATTGGTGTGAGAGAGAAACATCGATTGGTTGTCTCCTGTACATACTCCTGACTGGGGATTCAACCCGAAACCTAGGTAAGTGCCCTGACCAGGGATCGAACGTGCAACCTTTTGGTGCACGGGACAGTGCTCCAACCAGCTGAGCCACCCAGCCAGGGAATCAAAGGTATTCTTAATTCTAAGAGTTAATATTTCAGCATTATTTTCTTTTCTCCTTATAATTGTAAAGTGAAGTAATACAAAGTTTCAATGAAAAGGTCTAGACCAAATAAAATCAGTCAGGGGAATTGCTGTTTTCTTTTAAAATTTAATTATAGCATTCAAAAATGTATATATTGTGCAAGGTGAATTGTTGACCAAATGAACTGATTCTTTCTTAACTCACAAATAAATGTACCACCTCTACATAGATGAAAAACCGTGTATAATTAAAGGGAATATAAACAGTTATAATTATAGACCGTGGGTAGCAGAGCAGCAAGGTGACAATCTTAAACTTTGCTCTGCTCTAGGAGACACACTGCGTGTTTCTGTGGGCAGGGAGTGCCGTTTAGCAGGAGCCATTTACTTGCTGTCACTGACATGTGGCACAATGTGGAAAAATTACAAACCTGGCCACCTCAGATGATTTGTGAAGACGGTGTACATAAGTATATATAAATCACAATGGAGTTGACCGTGGTGGTTTTCGTCTGCGTCTACTAGGTAGTGACAGTCATAACCAAAAACTGGTAGATTGTTTGGTGAACGGCAAACCCTGGCAAGTGAGAGAGGATGAATTCCTCATTTTTTTCTCTAAAGCTAACTGATGGGAATCACTCACCCCCACTGGCAGGAACAACAGCAAGTCGGCCTTTGAAGTTTCTTCTCTGCTTCAGCAGCTGAGCTGGGAAAGGCATAGATAGAAGCCTGCAGCCACACTTCAAAGTGACAGCAGCAGATTGTCCTGCCTCTGCCCCCCCTCCCCACCCCAGTCAACCAAGGACTCAGTGGAACTATTTTCTTTGGAAGAAAAATGGAATGACTAATAAACTGGTAAATAACACTTGTGTTCTCCTTTTCCTCGTTTGTTCTTCTTTTTTTGTGAATGCATAAGGCAGTCAGCAGCCAGCACCAGGCAGCCTCCACGGGTGCACAGCTTGAGCGTGTTAAATAGTTGATGTTCAGCTGATGCCAACCAGCTGCACTCAGGGAAGGGGTTGGCGGCTGACGGACACAGATGTTTGCCATTGACCTCACACTGCTTCAGGTGGGGTTATTTATGTGATTCATCAGAAAATGAAGTGCAGAGTTCATGGGAAAATTGGTGTCATGTCAGAAATAATTTTCAGTGTTGAGTAGAAGCAACAGATGAAATAGTGATAATAAAAATGACTTCAGGTCATAAAACCAAATATAGCTTAGAAAATATAATTAAAGAGAATGGAACCAACTAATTCATTCACCAAATAGTTATGAAATATATATGCACGAATGGCCTGTGGACTTCAATTCTAATACAGAATTCAAATGGGGATAGGTGCTGGAAAACTAAATGGAAGTAAGGGTACTCACTTGCCGACCTCTAACCTGTACGCAAAATAGTGAGAATAGGGACTGGGGCTCAGTCTTCGTGTTCCCCACTTGACTCCCTGGTAAAGTCAGGGCCAAACTTGCACTAAACTATAAAGCCAGAAAATGTCCCACCTACCTTGTTGTCCCCCTTCAGTCTCCTGTAAGTCTGTGGGCCAGACAGGTCTCAAATGCGGATTTCAGTGTAAGGATGGGGACCGAGCGGAAAACGACGACGACGATGGTAAACCAAGTTTATCCTGTAGCACACATAGGGACTTGCAGCAGCAGTGACCTCTCGCTTCCTACTACCATTGACCTCTCACCCCGAAGTAAATGAGTGGCATGTAGCATTGGATTCCATACTGATGTATTTTCTACCTTTACTTTATTTAGATATAGTAAAAAACGAAAGTTGTTGATGTAGATTAGTAACACTCCGCATCCCAGGTAGGACGATGGGATAAGCCATGGGGAGGCCACTTACTGTCAGGTCCATTGCGGGTAGTTGAGCCCCCAATTTGATGCAGAAAGAGCATTGCATTGTTGACCTCTTTTCTTTTCAATGTTGACTAGTTCCAGAGTTTCTTGAAATCATAGCACTATCCCAGGGATTTTATGTTAATATATTTTGACAAATTTCAAACTACTGAAGAAAGTTGGGGATTTTTCACTGCTATCAACTGTTGGTGTTGTTAAACTTAACTGCAAATGTTTTTGGCCTCAAATGTGATTTATTTTCTTAATGCACTACATAAATATAAAATATTTATGACAAGTAAATGTATTTTGAAGTTTAAAAATCTAGGACCATTCAAGTTGACTATATCTAATTAAATCTTATATTTAAATGCTTTCTCTCACCTAGTATTAGTATAGTAACTAGAACAAAGTAAGTGTTTGGTAAGTATTTGTTGAATTAATTAATTGTAATAGTTTATAGAACCCATGTTTTTTAAAGATTTTATTTATTTACTTATTTATTTATTGGAGAAGGAAGGGAGGAAGAGAGGGAGAGAAACATCAATGTGTGGTTGCCTCTCACATGCCCCTAACTGGGGACTTGGCCTGGAACCCAGGCATGTGCCCTGACTGGGAATCGAACTGGCGACCCTTTGGTTCACAACCCGCACTCAATCCACTGAGCTACACCAGCCAGGGCCATGTTTTATTTTTATGTTTTTGAGAACTATTTGTAGGTTCTGCTTCTGGTAATAGCAGAGTAATCGTATCAGACTAACAGATAATTAATTATTATGAATTCAGAACAAAACATAAAAAACAACTATTTGACAGTAACCAAAGCAGATAAACCAGAAGGAGGCTGACCCTTGAAAGATGGGACTGCACTGGTTGAGATTCGTGTTTATGTGGTTCTTTGTCCGAAAGATATTTCCAAGTCTACCGGGTGAGAGTGGCTAGAGCTCAGGTAGAAAGCTATAGCAAAATTGGTTTGAGAAATGACAGAGCTCAGGGATTCTAGGGTGGCTGGAAAGTGAGAAGGAACCTCACAGAAAGGAGTGAGCCTCAGGAGGGAGAACCCCCAAATCTGCATATAAATTCAAACAAGTCCTTGGCTCACCCCTGAACTATGAACCTACAGAGACTCACCCCTGAACTATGAACCTACAGAGACTCTTCGGAGCCTGGCAGGAAACAAATAGCTAAGAAGCTGAAAGGACTAGGCGGAGTTTTCAGCTGTTGCCCACCATAGGGAATACAGTTTGAGTCCTGCCCAAAATAACACTTTTCAGAGACAGAAAGAGTCTAGAATCTCCACACCATACCATCCACAGTGGCCAATATAAAATAAAAAAACACGGGAATGAGAAAGACAGTAACATGATTCAAGGTTAAGAGAAGAAACGAGACAATGTGATCCATAGTCAAGAGAAAGAATAGTTGATACAAACTGACCCTAAGATGACCCAGATAGTGAATTCATAGGCAAGGAATTTAAAGTTGCTACCACAAATATGTTTAGGTAAATAAAATACTTTTGGATAAATGGTCATTGAAAGGCTTTATCAGAAGCATATCTACTGTACAGGAAATACTAAAGGCAGTTCTTCGGGCAAAAGGGAAGTGATAATAGACAGAAACTCAAACTTAAGCAAACTCTAGGCATCATGAATAACCAGAGAAGGAGAAACAATGACAGAGCAAGTAGGGGCTTTTACCAACTGAGGATAGAGTAGATAGGAGTTTTTGATACTATCATAACTTTTCTAGAAACTTGGAATTAGTTTTTAAAGTTCCAGAAAAAGTGTTTGTAAATCAGTTTCGCTGTAAACCTGATGCTGTTTTTTTGCCACACCAATTATTGGCAATACTAAATTAGCACAGGCTGGGTGTCCGAAGGTACCTTTGACAGCATTGTGCTTCTTCCTTCCACACTCCATCCCACAGCGCCCAGTACCCTTCTGGTCTCTGCCAAAACCTGCTGCAGCAATCTGAAACACTTCTCACAGGAGTAACTGACTGACGTCACCATTACATCTCACAGGTTGGTTGTCCTGCATAAACAGAGAGAGCCTTTAACTGGAAAGATAGTGAGTTTTTAGACATTACAGAACAGCGGTACTTTTTAGGGATAAGAGGCTTGGCTTAGGCTGGGTAGCTCACTTGGTTAGAGTGTCACCTTGACATGCCAAGGTTGTTCAATCCCTGATCAGGGCATGAAAAGAATCAACCAATGAATGCATCCATAAGTGAAACAACAAATTTCTCTCTCTCTCTCTCCCCCTCTCTCCTCTCACTCTCTAAAGTTAATAAATTTTAAAAAGCGGCCTAATGGCCTATGGAATCGTGCCATGTATGCAGCTAACTGAACGCCCATTCATGGGGCTACCACTTCCAATTCTGCCTTTCTCCATTGCCCGGGTGAAACATCAGCAATCAGAATGTCACCTCTTCCCCATAAGAAAATTATTAAATGCACTGGGACCCCTAAAAATAGGAGTGATTCTATAGTTCTGTATCTGTTTGAAATAGGGCACAGCCAGCACTGCTTTTACTGTCTCATCTCTGTGAGGTAGGAAAATAGATCATAACAGATAGTGATCTTTTGGTTACTATTTTACATTTGAGTAAAAGGGAACAATGTGAGTAACATACAGTCCTGAATTTTTGCAATATTGAGAATTATGAAGGTTAAATGGGAAGAAATGTCTCCAGGGACAGAGAGAGGTGCAAAGGCAGGAACACAAAAAGGTGATTTCTGAAAATCATGTAGTAGCATACTGTATTTGTTAATGCATTTTAGACTTAGGACCGGTATTTTAAAATGCACACACAAGTAATAACTTGCTTTTCTCTTGGGTCAAGTTTTTCCTTTATTTACTGTAGTACCTTGCAAATACTTCATTAAATCCGGCTGGACCTAGTGTTGTGCTGTCCCAGAAAGCAGTCAGGCCTGTGGAATAAAGCTGTTTTCATAGTTTCCTTCCCCCACCCCAAACCCCAGTGCAAAAAAAGAGCACCAGTGATTCTACCGTCCTTTTTTTCTTTTTAAGATTTCATTTATTTTTTAGAGTGGGGAAGGGAGGGAGAAAGAGAGGAAGAGAAACACTGATATGTGGGGCCCCCAACCAAAATCCAAGCATGCGCCATGACTGGGAATCAAACTGGCGACCTTTTGGTTCCCAGGCTGGCACCCAATCCACTGAGCCACACCAGCCAGAGCTGATTCCCCCATTCTTGTAGCTCTTGCTGGCACTTTAGTATATTTCGTGAAAGTGATTAACATATACTTTATTTGGTTTTTCAGTGGCTTCAGACGACAAATATTTATTATCTCACAGTTGAGGAATTCAAGGGCAGTGTAGCTGGGTGGCACAGGGTCTCCCACTGAGGCTGCAGTGAGGATGTCGTCTGCCACCTGGGGCCACACTCGGCCTGAGGAGCTGCTTCCAGGACGGCTCCCTCACATGGCTGTTGGCAGGTGACCTCAGTTCCTGCCCCAGTGGACTATATCATGTTAACACCCTCCAAAAAGAAGAAAAAAAAAGGAGGATGGATATTTCCCAAAAAATATTTTCAGAGCACAAAATACTATATATATTTTAAAGTGTTATAATTTTTTCAATATATAATTATTCTTCAAAATATTTTTAACAATTAAATTTCAATTTATATCAATGAAAGTGGTTGCAAGGAACAGTCTGAAAATGTTACTTTTTCTTCTTTTGATATACATCTACCTTTCCAAATTAGTTTTGCTATACCAGTATATTAACGGTTTGCAGTTTCTTAGACTCATTATACCTAATGACAATTGCCAGCAGACGCAAAGCTAGTCGAATTCCGAAGGGAAGAATCCTGGCCCAGGACTGCATGGAGTTGCAGGTGATCTGTAAATCTGTGGCTGGTACTCAGACGACCTCGAGTGCACCAAGCCCATTTGTGAAAGAGCAGTCGTGGTGCAGGCGAGTGTTTCTACACAACTATTTCTCCACTGCTACATTGGGAGTTAGAAAATCATTGCAGCAGCACGTTACGAATTGAAGTCACTATTGTCCACAATTCATAATTCTGAAGCAAAACCTAACATGCCATTACTGTCTTGTGTAGCAGCAAAACGTCGATCAATAAAATGTTGATTGGAAACCAACTTCAACTGAGGAAATATGTCAGGAGTCCAGAGCATGGGAGGGAATGCTGGCCTGGCCCACTGCAGAACACTATATATGCGCCCTATGAAGGCTGTCAAGGCTGTTGTCAGCAAATCTCCTGGGGAGAGAAGTTGCTCCCTTTCTCCCTGAGACTTCGGTCATCAGCAGTAGCTTTCTCTTTTTCATCTTCAAGATCTGTGAGGTTTTCTGCAGAGGACTGGAGGTCAGGTTTTAGGAACACTAGCCAAGGACAGATTTCTTTATACACAAGTTATAAATGAGTAAGGGTGTTTGGAAACTTACTAAAAACTTGCTTACTTAGTTGCACTCTAATTTACTGAAAGTTCTAGACATTTTTGGCTATTTCTTAGGTGCCTTACTTAATGGCCTCTGGCCCATTGCTATGGTGAAATAGAATTAACAACAATTCTTACTTATGCCAACTTAATACTTGTAAAATATACCCTTTCTTTGTTTATTAAAAAAAGACCCTGGAAAATCTAGTATGCTGCAAAAGGATTACAACATTTTTAGAAACTGTAGTTCTTAATTATAGCTGTGGAGAAATTTGAGCTGATTGTATTAACCAACAATGGCAAATATAGACTGTTCTCCTAGCTGACAGTTTAGACTGAAGCTTGGTGTTTCTTTTTTCAAGCTGTTGTAAATTTAGTTTGAAACAATTCTGAATAGAGGGAAGTCACTTCATGATCCAAATAATCTTTTTTCTTTTGAACCTTATTATCCTTATCATTTTTGGCCAATTGAAAGGAGGTAGTTCATCATTCTCCTAAGAAGTTAAAATAAAATTTGAATTTGCTTTAGTTTGTATAAAGTCCTGTTTAATACAATCAAAACATGACTATACTTCTATATGTTTCAAGACAATTTTGAAAGCACCATTGTATATAGGAAATGAACTAGGTAATGATTTAGTTGATAGAACACAGAGTTTGAAACCCGAAGTCCAGCCTGTTTCAATCTGTGCTGTATCTATTTGAATTTGAGCATACTATTAATCTTACTTACTAAGCCTCAACTTGTTCATCTGTGAAATGGGAACAAGACTGGCTTTATCCCAGTGATAGTCAGATTCTAAATGATAAATCATTGGAACCCCTTGGAAAGCAATGTAATGACCCTTGGTGGTGGTGGTGGTGTTCAATATTCTTTCATTCTGTAGCCAATTTACACATTTAAGCATTCTAAAGAGCAAAATCAGACATGAATGTAGTCCCTAATCCCTCTGGGCCAACAGAGTATGTATTTCTTTAGCTTTCTCTGAAGTCCCAGAAAATGGAGCTAGCTAATGAGAGCTTATAAAGTACATGAATTGAGTCACCTAAACAAAATTGCCATCTATGAATACATACCTAGGTGTCACTCACTTTGATTGATTACATTTTAAAAACATTCAATGATAATATCTCCAGTTTTCAGATGGGAATATGGACCCAGAGAAATGAGAGGAGAGGCCCAATGCTAAAAACCAAATTATGTTATCACTTGAGATCCTTTCCACTCTGTTTCTGTGACTCTCATAATAGAAACAGAATGGTTTGGAGGTTCAAGCATTGTTTCCTGTAGAGGATAATGCTGACATTATTGCTGGAAAATAATATAGCATGATTTATCTCAATCCCTTTGAGACAAAAGTCAAGCAAATGGCAGCAACTAAGTTTTCCTTACAATATTTTTAAAGTATGACTACCAAATACCCAGATGTAGAGGATTCTTTTTTTTCTTTGTATTCATTTGATTACCCCATAGTTTATAAATCACATGTCTGCTTTGAACACTTTGTACCAGGCAAGTCTGGGCATGCAAAGACTGTAGCGAGTTCACAAAAGCCACTTAACATATTTGGTTGTCATTTAAGTTATGACTTTGAAAGCAGAAGAAGACAAGCCCTTTTACATCGATAGGCAGGTTTACATAAATTGCTGCACAAACTAAATTTAAAATAACCTGAGTCCACATTGAAAAAGTTATTCTTTCATTGCCACTCTGCCATAATACACTCTGATATTTTTTTAAATATCCACGGCAATTAATAAGTATGACGCAATGGTTGCAATACCTCTTCTCCCGTGCACCTGTTTTGTAAGTCACAGAAACTGCACCCACCGGGGCTTTTCTATTGGTGATTGGATGCAATCTAGAGTTTCCTCCAAAGCACTTATCCTAGTGTGCATTGCAGATCAGGGAAGAAGGCCAGGAGACACAGCCTTAGGAGCACATGCAGGACTTGGGATGTGTGGGTTTGCTTCATCTAGTCCCTCTTTTTGCTGAAATTTCAGTTTAGTGACTCAAGAATATACAAGTTTAAAGAAAAAAGACCCCTGCAGTTCAGATGCCATCAGTGAACTTGGAAGTGAGTAGGTGTGTTCCGTGGGTGTGTACTGGAGGGGCTATCAGTGTGAGCTGTGGCCAGAGAAAGCCCTGGTTTACACCCCAGGTCCTTTGCCCTGCAGCACTTTGTGCCCTCTTCCGTAAAGTGGAGAAAACTCCCACCTCCAAGAACTATTTTCAGGGTTAAATGAAATTCATCATATTAACTGCTCAATATAGTATTTGATAGAATATGTATTCCATAAGAGTTCTAATTGTTGTACTCTCTTTGGGCCAGTCTATCTAATTTATACTAAAAAATCGAAAGAAGTATTACTAAGATGAATCAAGTTAAAAGACAATTCTTGGAAGTGAAATATTTGTATTATATAACTTTAAAAATATGAAGTTTCTTACTTTCAATAACATACAGTAACAGAACTACATGCATGGATTATGGCAAACCTGTTCAATGAACAATAAGAACTATTTAGAATTATCATGGCAGAATATAATAGAATGGGGTGTTAGACAAATCATCTGGATTTCAATTATTTTGTCGCCTGAACAAATTTCTTTATCTATGATCTTTGCCTTCCTTGTCTGATAACACTTGGAAGAAGTGTAGTGAGGGTGATTTATTAAAACTGTATATATGATACGCATGACTTCTGGTCAAGATGGTGGCATAGGCAGACATGGCTCGCCTCCTCCCACAACCACACCAAAATTACAACTAAAATATAGAACAGTCATCACTCAGAACCATCAGAAATCAGGTTGAATGGGAGTCCGACAACTATGAAATTAAAGAAACCTCATCTGTCCACATTGGTAGGAGGGGCACAGATGTGGAACGGACTGGTCCCACATCCATGTAAAGTGGATAAAAATTCAGGAGGGATATCTTGGGAGCAAGGTGTCTCAGCTCCACACCAGGCCCCTCAGCCCAGGATTCCAGTGCCAGGAAGATAAGTCCCCACATCTGCTGGCTGCAAAAACCAGTGAGGACTGAGTCAGTGGAAGAAACTTGTGGAGCCCCAAGCAGTTCCTCTTACAGAACCCATACACAGACTCGTCTACTCAGACTCACTGCCTCTGAGCTCCAGCACCAAGATGGCGGTTTGAAAGGCACCATCAGTGTGCAGGGAGGAACTAAAATGCCTGGCTTCAAGGTGAGCAGAGGCAGTTGTCCCTTCTTTGAATCCTCCCACATCAGAGCCACAGATCCAGAAAGTTAACAGCTGTATCTGAGACTCCATTAACCTGGCTAACACTGTTTGCCCCACCCTGGAGATCCCCTGAGACTCCACCCACCCAACTTATGGGTCCACCCAAACTGCTTTTCCATATGAATGGCTGGCCTTGGCTTATGCTTCACAATTTTCTAAATCCTATCAAACAAGCAACAGCTGCTCACAGTGAGCTCCAGGCCAGGCACCAGCAGCAGGCAGCCTAGATTCACAGCTTGGCTTTGCCTGGGAATCTTCAAGTCCAGCACAAGTAGAAGCCATCTCAAATTGCTTTATAGCTCACACAGGGCAGCCCCATGCAAAACACAGACCTTGGCCTGCACCACCTGGGAAACCCCAGGGCCAGTGCCCATGGGATAGCTACAGACCACTTCGGAGAACCACCACTCTGCCCCTGCACAGCTGATCCTCTACAGAGGGCAGAAAGTGGTAGTCAGTGGTCACAGCCAATCCTTGCAGCTGACTGGCCTGGGTAAATCTCTCCCATTGACCTGCCGACAGCAACCAAGGTTCAACTATAAGAGGAGAGTGTACTCAGCCCACATAAAGGGTGTACCTCGAGTACCCAGCTTGGGTGATGGGGAGGCTGTTCCACTGGACCTTACAGGACATCTACTACATTAGGCCACACTACGAAAATATGGACTCAAAGCAGTTCTACCTAATACATAGAAATAAACACAGGGAGGTTGCCAAAATAAGGAGACAAAAAAACATGGCCCAAATGAAAGGACAGATCAAAATTCCAGAGAAAGAGCTAAACAAAATGGAGATAAACAATCTATCAGGTGCAGTGTTCAAAACACTAGTTATAAGGATGCTCAAGGAACTTAGTGAGGACCTCAACAGCATAAAAAAAGATCCAATTTGAAATGAAGAATACACTAATTGAGATAAAAAACAATCTGTAGGGAAACAAAAGTAGAGTGGATGAAATCAAAACTCAGATTAATGATTTGGAACATAAGGAAGTAAAAAAACAACCAACCAGAACGAGAAGAAAAAAGAATCCAAAAAAATGAGGATAGAGTAAGCAGCTTCTGGAACAAATTCAAGTGGACCAACATTTGCCTCACAGGGGTGCCAGAAGGAGAAGAGAAAGAGCAAGAAATTGGAAATCTATTTGAAAATAATAGCAAAAGAAAACTTCCCTAATCTGGTGAAGGAAATAGACATGCAAGTCCAGGAAGCACAGAGAATCCCAAACAAGATGGATGCAAAGAAGTCCACTCCAAGACATAATCAAAGTGCTAACTGTTAAAGATAAAGAGAGAATCTTAAAAGCAGCAAGAGAAAAGAAGTAGTCACCTACAGGGAAATTCCCTCAAGACTGTCAGCTGACTTTTCAAAAGAAACTTTACAGGCTAGAAGAGATTGGCAAGAAATGTTCAAAGTCATGAAAAGCAAGAACCTACAACCAGATTGCTCTACCCAGCAAAGCTATCATTAAAATCGAAAGGCAGATAAAGAGTTTCACAGACAAGAAAAAATTAAAGGAGTTCATCATCACTAAACCATTATTATATGAAATGTTAAAGGGACTTATTTAAGAAAAAGATCAAAACATGAGCAATAAAATGGCAACAAATACCTATCTTTCAACAGTTGAATCAAAAAAACAAACTCAGGAAACAAGAAGAACAGAGACAGAATCATGGATACAGAGAGCGTTTTGATGGTTGCCAGATAAAAGGAGGGTGTGGGGAATAGGTGAGGAGGTGAGGGGCTTTAAGAAGTACAAGTAGTTAGTCACAGAATAGCCATTATGGGGACGTAAAGTACAGTATAGGAAATGGAGCAGCCAAAGAACTTCTGTGCATGACCCATGGACATGAACAATGGTGGGAGGGTTGCCTGAGGGAGTGGGGGGTGCTGGGTGGAGGGGACAGAAGGGGAAAAATCCAGACAACTGTAATAGCATAATCAATAAAATATAATAAAAAACTATACACACACATATGTATGTATATAGTATGTTTTAGGATAATATATTTAAAATGTATATATGTCTCTCTGTCATCTATCTATAAAGAGCACACAATAAATTATATAAAGTAGTGATTATTCCACTATTATTATTTTTATGGTAAGTAGTATTAAAAACATTTTTAAGTGCTAAAATTTAGTGTCATATAGCTCTCTTCCCATAAGTAGCCTGAGGCGACCTCTCAAAGTGGTTCACTATTCACTTGACCTAGAAAACCACACAAAATCATGCAAATCAAGAGGTTCAAATCTTCATGTTCACACTAAGAACAGTTGTGAAACTATCCAGCCATCAGGGGTATGCATATCTGAAAAACCACCAAGTATCTGAAGGATGTCACTTTATAGAAGCCATGTGTGCCATTCTGTCACTACAATGGTGGAGTTGGGAGGTGTGCCCAGGCCAAACAGTGGGTGCAGGGTCAGTCGCCCCAAAAGACTGCTGAGTTTTTGCCACACATGCTTGACACTGCAGAGAGGAATGCTGAACTTCAGGGTTTAGATGTAGACTCTCTGGTCATTGAGCACATCCAGGTGAACAAAGCTCGCAAGGTCTGGCACAAAACTTAGGGCTCCTGGGGGGATGAACCCACAAATGAGTTCTCTCTGCCACACTGCGATGATCCTCACTGAAAAAGAGCAAACTGTTTCTCACCAGAAGAGAAGGCTGCACAGAAGAAAAAGATATCCCAGAAGAACCGGAAGAAACAAGAACTCATGGCCCAGGAGTGAATTCAGCATGAAAGAAGTGCTAATAAAAGTAGAAGCAAAATGGTCAGTGTCCTATCAGTAAATATGTTTCAAGTTTCCTTATAAGAGGAGTCAAGCAAGTTTTCTTCTGATTGAAATTCAAAGCATAGATTATTCTGGTAAATAATTAGTCTGCTATAAGTAAACATTCTCTTAGAAATTATTTGCACTATTATTTACCTAATCTTTCTGTCATTTATATCATTAAAAATTAACCTCAAGGGAGCTGTGTTTGTGGTGGGGCACATGTAGTAGCTGTCAGAGTGGGTGGCAAAGTCCTATTCTTGACCTGGGTGGTAATTACAAGAGTGTGTCTGCCTTTTAGTTACTCATTAAGCTACGTGTTTGTTTTGTGTAGGTTTTGATATCTGTGTTTTAATTTATAATTAAAAAATTTAAATAGAAAAATGTACTCAATCCAGTTACTGTATGAACTATTTATTACAAAGGTGAAATCATAGGAGACTGATTTAGTTAGGTTTTATTGTATTTTTAATAAAATAGAATTAACATACAAATCAATGAATGATCTTGATTTTTACCTTTTTGGGGGGTCCTTCCCCCAAGACACCAAATTACTCTCTGAGTTTTCCATTCTCATGTGAAAATTTTTGGATGCCAACAACTGTAAATATAAAGTAGAATTAAAAAGTCACCTCAGATGGTGACAATTTATGTGGCAACATACCCAATCAGCATTGTTAATTCAAAAACATGAATCAAATGGTATGAGGCCTCGTGAATTCAGTCACCATAAGTGTGGCAGTGCCCCCCTAGAGAATAAAAAGAGATCAGTGGGTGAAGAGTTGCATGTGAATCCACACCTATGTGGCCACTAAAAGAATAAAAAGATGCCGTAGCTATAATACATATTGATTGAACCAGTTACTATTATCACTAGTAGAAGTTGTACATACCTTTTGTCCTAGGGAGAAAACATATGAATAGCTATCTTTGGGATACTTTGCTTTTAAAGAAGAGAAACCCACTCAAGCTTTGTCTAGATAAAGGAAGATAGAGGTAACTGAAGACATCCAAAGCTTAGTGAGGGATTGGAAGCAGAAAATGTGTCAAGAACCAAGGAACACCCAGTCTCTCCTCCTGCCTCTGTCTGCAGACCACCTCTTGCTGCTCGACAATCAGCATATGTGACTCTCTATGGCTACCCTAGGCTTCAGAAGGTCTTGGGGCCATCATCCGGTGCTAAAGGACTCACTCTGTCTGAGTCCTAATTCCAAATAACTGTGGGCAGAAGAGACTGTGGGAGCAGAAGTTCTCTGCTAGGGCACTGTAGGGGTCAGAGGAAATGACTTACTAGAATTTCACATAAACAAGGACATGGCCACTAATGTGGTCAATCGTTTATTCATTCTACCACCACCAAACTACCATGAGTCAGACGGTGCTTCGGATTCAAGGATGAATAATGGCTAGCCTCTACCCTTAAGGAGGTCAGACTTCAGAAAACATGACAGAACATCTGAATACATTCTTTAAACAGAATAAAATAAGAGAAGCCTTTCAGAATCCTAGAGGAAGTGATGACTAATTTCACAGAGGAGATGATAACAGAACAATCATAAAGCATGATTATTAAAACTCACAAAGCAGTCAAGCAAAAAAGGTGTTAATACACCTACATCAAAGTTGGGGATTTCTCTTCAATGAAAGATACTCTGGATGAAGTCTTGACAGATCCAAGAGGAGATTTTTGCACTATCTAATACTAGTGGCAAAGACCTTATGCAAACCAGTAAGAAAAAATGATGGGTGCTCCCATAGAAGATGGGCAAATGTTACCAGAGGAGAAAACAAAAGGCAGCATTCATTCATTCATCACCATTTTACACCAGTTAGACCAGCAAAGTCAGCAAGCTACATGGCACCGAGCCTGGGCAGAGCGGTGGGCTACAGGCTCTCGGACGGGAGTATGAACCAGTGCACCCATCCCTCGGAACACTCCAGCAGTGCTTCTCAAAGTCTGCATTCCCACTCCGCATCCGGTGCAGGAGGAGGGGACTAAATGGAAAGGCCAGCCTGAAAGGGCTTTCTGTGCCAGAAGTTTTGATTGTAAAGACAATGGAGAACCAGGAGAAGATTCTAAGTAGGGCAGTGATATGGCCAGAATGAAACTGATGGCAGTGAGGAGTTGAAAACAGAGTAAAGGGAAAATGAAAGTTTAGAAAATGAACTTAGGGGCATGTATATATGAAATGACATACGGCAAGAAGAGCAGAATGCGAAATAGTATGCATGCACAAGCTACTATTATATAAGAATGGCAGAGTATATTTAATAAAGATCAGAAGTGAATTTGGAATTAAGCTTATTTAACAGTCATGGGTTTCTTTTTTCCCATGCAGCAGTTTGCTCATGATTTTTTGAAGGTATGTTTTCACTATATATTTTTTTTTTTGTAGAGAGAGACGAAGGGAGAAACATTGATTGGTTGCCTCCAGTGCGCTCCCTAACTGGGGTGGAACCCACAACCTATGTGTATGTGCCCTGACCAGAAACTGAACTCAAAACCTTTTGGTGCAAGGATGATGCTCCAACCAGCTGAGCCACTCGGCCAGAGCTGTTTATGGTTTCATTGTTTAGAATTCTGGAGTCTAAATATTAAAAGTGTTATTTTAAAAAATACATAAAGACTTAAGGATAGAGTTCTTATCCTTTGATTCTGTCTGGAAGGTAAAGTCGTGGCAGTTTTGGGTGGTTTTAGATGGTTCCTTTTTACATGACTATTATAAAAATCTATAGCCTAGTTATACATAAATTACTCCGGAAAGAATGTAACTACATTGAGTTTACAGGATTATGGATAATTTTTCAAAATATGTTTTATATTTTCTATGGTTTCTACAATGAGGTTGTACCCCCATAATCTACCATTTTTCCAACTAAATTCTGATTTTAATCTAGATGAATTTAGGGTTTATTTTAGCTTTAGGTGCAATGAAATTGCAAACCTTTAAGCCAAACCTTTCTCTTATGAAATTAATCAGTTGGTCCAGCTAATGGATGACATCACTGGTGCCTCAGCCAGTGGGCAAACCAGCAGTCCCTCAGCCAGGGCTGAGGAGTGTGGCGATGTCAGGCAGGGCCACCACAGATTCTCTGCGGGGATGCGACCTCCGCAGAACTCTGATCCTGAGGGCATGAAACTCACCAGTCCCACAACAGAGACCGTCAATAAGTGCCTGTTAGCTTCTCTTTCGTGTGTGCAGAGTTCATTTCCCCTACTTTTAGAAACTCTTCATTTTGGCTTCTGTGCCCCGACTGTTCCTGAGCATCCTTTTCTCTTTCCTGTACATCTTTCCACCTCAGGGTAGTGCCAATGCGGAGAATACACAAAGTCCTTTTTCCTCCTTTGAGTTCTTGCTAGTTTTCTAACTTTGCTTTCTCCCTCGGCTCTTGCTATTTGTTTCTCAGTCCCAGTCTGTTGTGTTTCCCTTGTTATCCCTGTTGTAGGCTTAATGGCTTGTATTCTCATTCATCCCCAAGAAGGCTGCATGGAGACCTAGACACAACCTAGACGAAGGAATTCTCTGGGTAGAATGTCCACGTGGGTTTTTCTAATAAGACTTCACAGAGGTTTAGTTGGGAGGACTTAAGCTCATTAGGCTGTGATATATATTCTAAAGCTGAAGAACCAATGTAAACATCATATTGCTTGCTAGAATGTTTAAAAAAACACTTAGGGTGCTGGTTAGCTCTTCATTTTCTTGAAAATACTATCTAGTCTTGCCCTGTGTGGCTCAGTTGGTTGCACATCAAACTGCAGAGCAAAGAATTCCTGGTTCCATTCCCAGTCAGGGCACATGCCCGTGTTGGAAGGTCCCCAGCTGGGGCGTGTGCGAGAGGCGTGTTCCTTTCACATCAATGTTTCTTTCTCTCCCTCTCTTTTTCTTCCTCGTGCCCTCTCTCTAAAAACAAATAAGTAAAATCTTTACAAAGAACAGAACATATCTAACTACTAGAACTGGTATGCAGTTGTGCCCGGAGTCATATGTGCCACATCCCGCCTGGCTTCATTCCCTTGTGGGTCTTCACTTATACACCTTTGAAGAATTGCTTCATACTTTTTGGCTATAATGATGTAATTTACTATATTAAAGTAATAAATAATAAATAAATAACATAGCTGAACTGTACTTGCAGCAATAGGTGAGCCCCTGAAAACTAGTATGTAAACACAATTATGAATAGCAAGAACTTTAAATAACTAAGCTCTGAGAATAACTTCTATTCTTAATTGCTCAAAAATTAAGGAGTCCTTTTGTAAATAAGGAGGCAGCATTATAAGGTGGAAAAATAGTGAAATTTGGAGTTATAAGAGCTAAATTTCAGTTCTGATCCTACAAAGAGTGAGGCCTGTTACATCAAACTGCTCGTAGCCAAGGTTTTCAACTGTAAAACAAGAATTATGGCACAAAGTTACTGTACTTTGCAAATTATAAAGGGCTATACAGGTGTGAGCTGTTGCTATGATTACTTGCAGAGCCTTTAATAATATCTCTGGTGAATCTCCTGCAACCTGTGATTGAGACACGACTGCTTTTATTGTACTTTTTTTATATAGACAGAAACTAACCATCAGAAGAGTCTAGTGATTGATCTGAGTTAACATCACGAAAGAGAAAGGGGAGATTAATACTGATACATTAATGCTTTTCTCCACTACAGTGGGAAATGGAGCGGAATGGGAAACAGTCTTGGTTAAATTCTAGATCTACTTCCTATAAACTCTGTGAGCTTGGATACAATACTTGACCTCCCTGAGTCTCTGTTTATAAAATAAAGAAGATGATATCTAATTTGGGCATGGCTAAGATTGAATAAAATGATGTGTGTATTATCCATAGTACATAAAAAAACATTCATTAAAGAAAATATTAGTGTCAAATGCAGGCCTACATGTAGAAGAAAGAACCCAAATACATCTTAAGTGGCTCGGGGAAAGTCGACCGTTTGCCGGCCCTGACCCATTAAGGGGCCATGGTGGGGGCCGGGAAAGCAGATCTAGTCTCGTGTTCCCTGTATTTCCTCTCCTCCAGTCATTCTGCCTCAGAGTTGCCCGCGGTAAGGGACATCCTTTCCATTTCTTCCTGAGGGGAGGTGATGAAATTATTTCTTGATTAGTAAAGGAAGTGGAAGATTTTCGGTATCAGATGGCAGACCGAGTACATTCATAAACTCTGCCTTAAAAACTTTTAAACTCCAATAATAAAGGGAATAGGAGGGGGCATCTCAATAAACAAGGGAGTTCAACAAATTTCTCTGAAACAAAATTGTATAGAAGGGGGCGGACGATGAAGGAGACCCCAGGAAGCCCAGGTTATTGATGGAGTGGGACCATACTGCAGGCACTGACGCAAACGGGGCTGAACACAAGGGGGTTATTAAAGATCTATACATTAAAAGCAACCCCCCTCAACTCTCCCCCACTTCCCTGGGTGTCAAGAAGGCAGGAGTTTAACCCCCAAGCAAAGACAAAACATTTTTTGTAAAGAAATCAAAACGACTCTCCAGGGAGAGCCGAAGTTGCTAGCATGAGACTGGCAATTCAAGTGAAACCTCCTGTTTCCTGCGCTGCCCAACGAGGGCGCCCTCCCAGCCTGCGAGCCCGGTTCCAGCAAAGCGCGTCGGGGTAACAACTCCCACCTCCGAAGCCAGTCCTCCCAGTCAGCCTTGCAACGTCCTCATTTTCACAAGTAAATAAACACCCAACACACCATCAGGCGTCTGAGTCAAACCTACAAAATGGAAGAGAAAGAACAAGGAGACAAAAAGAAAAAAATGCCTTTAGAAGAGATTAATGAACAGAACGTGACACTTTGAAGAATACAATTGGTACCACCACAGAGACAGGAATACGACCACGAACAAGGGTGGGCATCTGTGGGAAAGACACAGCCAGAAAATTAAAAAGAGCTCTTGGAAATAAAAAGAAAGAAAAATATTGCTTGGATTACAGAATCGACCAAAGGGTAAGAAGATAAAAGCAAAGAAATTTCTCAGAAAGTAGATGAAAATGACAAAGTTATAGGAAATTGAACCAAAAAAGAGAGAGAGGCATAGAGGCCTCAACCTTGGAAGTCCAACATATAGCTAATAAGAATCCCAAAAGCAGACCAAGGAAAATGGAAGAGGTGAGTTTATATAAAAAATAATAACATACTTTCCAGAAGTTCTAGGGAAAGAGACTACAGGATGTCCAGAAAGGTAAGTGCAAAAGGAGCCACACCTAGAAATTTCACTGTGAAATTTGAGAATCCCAGAGATTTAAAAAAAATTTAATGCCTCCATAGAGCAAAACAGGAAGGAAGAAGTCTATGAGACATTCATTCAGTCGGAATGACGGCATTTTCAGACAGGCAAGCCCAAAGAAAGTTTACTTCCTACCCAACCCTTTACTGGAAGCACGTGGGAACGTTTTCTGGTAAAAAGAGGAGTAGGATGGAGGATGCTGTGGGTGGGAGCCGGGGCCTCATGCAGAGCAGTACATGGTGACAGCTGTGTGGCCGTCCCAGAGCACAGCCACGGTCCAGATCAGAGCATGGGGACTCTGGAATGGAGCCAAGCGGAATGAGTAACTATGCACTTAGAAAAATAAATAAAGATGTAATAAAGGCATTGGTTCCAAGAAGGTAACTGGAAACTCCAGGAAAAACAAAAAGCCGTATCAGAAAACTACAGTCTAAATATGAAAAAAAAATGGAGTTTCAAAAAGAAAAATTGACTAGTTTTCAAGCAATGAAGAACATGGAAGACAGTAGGAATATAGTCAAAAAGACACATTATATTAATGCTATGTTCTTCTTACAGCAACAACGAAAGAGTAATGAGAAACTCCAGGAAAAAAGTATGAGAAAGACACTTTCCTGATACAAGGCGAACTGAAACGTGTTGTGCTTAAATTTTCTGTGAGGACCGTTCCTATTTGAGTGGCCCAGATGCCGGGAGAGAGCACTGTCTGTAACTGTAGACACTGTGTGACTTATTCAGTGAACAACTTTACAGTCATAATAATGTAAATGCGTTTAATTATTTTTAATACTTAGAATCAAAACTTTTATTTTATTGTGTTCAAGGAACATATTTAATATGACCTTGATTTTTTTAAATGTGTCAAAATTTGCTTCCTAGCCCAGAATATGGCATATGTTAACTTAAGAAAGAGTAGGTTATTACTTGCAGGCAAAAGCATCCCAGCTGACATACCATTTTACTCTTAACTTTGACTGAAAGCAGGAAACAAGATAATGCAAGTAGCTCCAAACAAATTATAGCACCTCTGGTTAATTGCTTCTCCCTGCTGTGAAGTATTTATTCCATAGTGTACATCTACCACATTTTTCTTATCCATTCCCTCTGTGATGGACACCTAGGTTTTCTCCAAATCCCCACTATGCCATCCAATACTGCAATGAACATTCTCATACATGTCCCCTTGTGGACAAGTGTGAGAATTGCTTTTTTGGAAGGGGACTACTGGGTGCAGGGTAAAAGGATACACACCTGATTTGACTCAGTACCACCAAGTGGCTCTCTGGAATCCACACATCTCCAGTGGCTCTCAGCACCAGCTTTGTACCTGAGGCCAAGCTAACAAGTGCAAAGGGCTATATTCTCGTTTTTGTCTCACTTTTATCACTATCACCGAGATTATGCATATCTTCTTATGTTTACTAGCCTTTTGGTCTTCCTCTTCTTTTTAATAAAGATTTTATTTATTTATTTTTAGAAAGGGGGAAAGGGAGGGAGAAAGAGAGGAGAGAAACACCAATGTGTGTTTGCCTCTCGTGCGCCCCCTGCTGGGGACTTGGACTGCAACCCAGGCATGTTCTCTGACGGGGAATTGAGCCCGTCACCCCTTAGTTTGGAGGCTGGCACTCAATCCACTGAGCAACACCAGCCAGGGCTGGTTTTCCTCTTGTCGAATCGCCTGTTTTGTAGTGGTTGCTGTTATTTGGGTTTGCACTCCCTCTTTTTTTCAATTGAAGCTCCTAGCTTTTTTTCTCTCCCTGTATACTAGATATTAGACCATGTTTGCTTTAAGATACCACAAATATCCTCTCCCAATCTGATTTCACTGTTATTTTTTTCCCATGGTCTCTCACTTTCCATGCGATTAGAAAGTTCAGATTGCCTACACGCTGAGAGAGTGCTAGCCAACTGCCCAGCGTTCGAATGAGTAGAAACTCTGTCCGGCACAGACACTGACACCAGCAGGCCACGAGGTGGGAGAGGTGCCCGGCCCTGGCCCCAGGGGATGCTCTGCCCCACCTGGCTTCACTGTGACGACTACTGTGAAAACTCCCTCACCTCTACTCCCCCTCAGCAATCATGAAACCAAAGGGAATCTGCACGCGCAGTGAGGGAGTGAGGGAGTGAGGCGGGTGTGTGGGAGCGGGATGGGGAAGGGGCGGAGGGCCCACAGGAGAATTTTGAGGTGGCACAGCAGGCACAAGCTCTCCACCAGGCCCTCAAATACAAGAGGCTCTAGCGGAGGTAGAAACTGGTCCAACGAGTAGGTTTATAAGTAAAAGCCCCTCCGGAAAAACGTGGGGTTGAGGTCGACTGAGGATTTCCCTACCCTGGGAAGGAAAGCTGGTAATCTACTATAAGTCAGCCACGAAGCCCCCTGGGCCTCAGACCATAGACCCCCCTGAAGTTAAGGCTTAAACCAGACTCAAAGCCTTGGATAAAATGTGCCGGCAAAGTGACAGATTCCAGACCAAGGTGGCTTGGCTGGAAACAAAGAAAAACAAAGCCAAATATTTGCAAATGCTGAGATCCAGTCTAATAATCATGTCAAACTGCAATAAGTAAAATTCTATGCTTTGCTCCCACCTCAGCCGCTAAGGTTTAAGCCCTAAGCATTGGAGTCTGGTGATTGCAATAGGCAATGTATGGTAGAATCTAAACTCCTGGAAAACTCAAACTTCCAGGCCTTGCTGGGGCATTTCCCACCATGCACTGCTGCCGGACAAAGATGGAGACACTTCCGTTTCAAAGCCTCTTTGGATGATAGGATTAAAAATGCAGCATAAGTGGATGTTTATGCAAAGGAAATTCCCTTCTGCATCCTCCCCAGTCTATCTTTTCCTAGCCATCAGACAAGACTAAGAAATTTTAGTGAGTACAGCTTAGCCTACATTTTCTGTCACAAAAACTAGACAAGAAGGTGTGGTCCAACTCCAACTGTTTATCTCACTGGTAAAGTTATTCACAGAGCTGCCTGGCCTGGCATGACAAGATGATAACTTCTGTACTGGGTTTTGGCAAATAAAGTGACCGAAAATAACATTGACAGGCAGTCTCGTAAGGCCCCATGGATTTATGTCCCCGGGACAGAAAGAGTGTGTTAGTGGGGCCTGTGGTTAATGTAGCATCTAATCTCTGTTTATAGTATTCACGTATGAAAAGGTGAACCACACAGAAAGAAGCAGAGCCAAGGAAAAGAGAGACAAATTGTTTGACAGCATACGAGCCCCTGCGTTTAGCCATGATAGAAGCACCTCTGTCTGCTCTAGTACTTTCATTTCTTGCTTGAGACAGTTGAAGCTGGATTTCCATTGTGGACAACCAATCATTCTGACTAGCGTAAGTGGCGTAAGGAGGATGGACAGGACAATACAATTTTCACTAGTTACATTAACTAGCTGAAAAACTAGAAAAGCAACTGAAAACTTATTCAAACATACAAAAGATTAATTCTTTTTTCAGTAAGTGGTGTCGGGGCATTAGATCCCTACCTCACGCCAAAATAAATTTCAGAAAAAGATTTAATTAAATCATAAAAGAAATGGAAGAAAATACAGACACATTTTTATCTGCTTTGGAAGTAGGAAAAGCCTTTCTTAGCTTTGAGGTAAAAGCAGAAAGCAAGCGACAAAAAAGACAGACATGAAAAAATTAACTCAGGTTTTAACAATAGTAGATAACAATAAAGCGCAGAATGAAAAATCCATTAAGATAGGGAATTGTGGAGGAAGATCAGGTTTGGGGCTTTCGTGGGCCATCTCTGGAAATGGAGCAGTTAACTGATTGATTTTGGACATATTGGTATTTGTGGGAATGGCTCTCTCTGTCCAAATGAACTAGAACCAGAAATACATGTGTAAAAATGAGGGGCGACCACAGGTCAGAGATGTGTTGGGACAATTCAGCATATAGGTGATAGTTAAATGTACCGGAGTTGATGGGATTACTCAGGAATGAGAAAAGAAGTGGTCCCCAGAAACCTGCAGAACACTGGTATTTAAGGAACGCGGAAGAAGAAAACGTAGGAAGAGTCTTAGTTCTTTCAAGGGAGGAGATATTCCAAGTCAGATTTATCTCGTGGCCTAGATAATACCCAGCACTGTGCATTCTATGTACTGAATATTCAAAACACACCCATTTGATTTTTCCCAATTGTTCCTTAAATTTAATTAATTTAAAAATAAGTCAATTCATGTGATTCAAAATTTGATAGGTGTAAAAGGCTATTTTCTCAGTGCTACAGAGAGATCTTATCGGATCACTGAGGAGAAGTCAGGAGGGGCCATTGGAGGAGGTTGCCTGAGGCAAAGGTAAACAGTCTTGGACGGGATTGGCTGAGAAGCTGAATGCCTCTAAAGTGCATGGAATTATGGGCTAGAAGATTTTAAATAAAAGAAGGGCTCTTGGGCTCGTGGGCAGGCTGGTTCTCTGGCTCTCTCTTCCTCAAGGATGCCTGGATGATCTTGCTGCAGCTGCCTGTGTTTCCCAGAGGATGGTAATTTGGATGGATTTTGGACGAGAGAAGAAACTCTAGACGCAACCTAAGATCCAGATGGCCTGGTAGAGGGTGGGTGGCAGGGTTGTTCTTCTTCAGATGTTCTAGAGGGGCGAGCTCTGAGACAGAAGCCTGCCATTCTTCCAAAATTGTGTAGCTTTTGTATCTTATGTTGTTTAAGTTTGTAAATGAACCCTATAGAAAGATACTGGTAATTAAAAACTAATGGGGGAAACGATAGGAGAACGCAGGTGTTAAAAACTTTAGCCTTAATTGATAGGCTTAAGTGACTAATGCATGTGGAAAGCTGTTATTCCAACATTGTGTAGTTTCTGAATAAAGACTCCTTTCCTTTATCACCAAACTTCTGCCTCTGGAATTTTGCCTATAGGGTGGCAGCGGGCAGTGGGGCCCCATTTGCTGTTCGGTAACATTAGTATCCTCTGTTTATCCTCCCTGGGATCAATGAATATCAACACTTTCTTGTGTATCCTTCCATGAATATTTTATGAATATGCAAGCAAATAAGTATATATCTTCTCTTTTAAAACTTTTTGGTTTTGGCTCCATGTTCAAATTGACAGAGTATTTTAGAGATTGTGTCACAACAATAGCTTTTCATTCTTTTTATGGCAATAGTATTTTAATTTATAGATTACCACATGTTGTTCAACCAGACACTTTTTGATAACTATATAGGTTTGTTTTTTGTTTTTATTTTTGGTTTTTTTGCAATATTTTGCTTTAACTAACAATGCTGGAATAGAAAACACTGATTGCATGTCATTTGGTGGTCGTGGTTTTAAAATGTGTCAACTTGATTAGGCTGAACCATGGGCTTCACAGGTCCCTTCCTTGCATGTTTCCTGCTAAGGTGGAACACAGAAGACATGTTTGTCACGTGAGAGTGGAGGGCAGACGTGAAGATGCAGTCATATTGTTTTTACCTCGAATGGCCAGGGTGGGATCACGGTTTGTCTCCCAGCTGCTGGATCACCACCTCCTTAGGGTAGAGCAGTGGGTCACACCCGCTCTACGTTTAGGAAAATTCTGCTGTGGTTTCTCATCTGCGTTTAGAGCTTAGTTTTCTGTACGGAAATATGTAGTCCCTCTGGAATGTGTCCATGTGTTTACCCAGAAGTTCCAAGACTGTTTATTGAATACTGATCCCCCCCCCATTGATTTAAATGTCCTTTTCATCATATTATACTTTCCTATCATTATTTGGGTCTATTTCTAGACCTTACTGTTCTTTCTCCTGATTTGCATGTAATGGTTTTATTTTATTTATTAAAATGTATAATATTTAAAAATGTCCGGTTAGTCCAATCCTCCTTAATTACTCTTTTTATTTAGAATTTTACTGGCAAATCTGGTTTCTTTTTCCTACAAAGTTAGACACAACTCTAATTTAAAAATCCACCTAACATTTTTATTGGTTTTAAAATGTTAAATTAAATTAAATTCATACATTAAATTCATAGATTAACTTAGGGAAACTTAATATCTTTATGATACTGAGTCTTCCTAGCTAAGAATACAATATACTTTCTACTTAAGTTGTTCTTTTGCTTCAAAAAGTAAATTAAATTTTTTTTGTAGAAACCACACATTTATTAGTAAGTTTATTTCTAGCTATTTTATCTTTTTGTGAGACCATTGAAATATGATAGTTATCCCATTATATTTTCAATTGGGTATAATTTATACATTTTTTTCCCATTGTGCTCTGAAGCAGGACACACCTAAGTGTTTTCGCAGGCTGGTTATTGTTCTCTTCTTCATTCTCGGTAAGTTTCCTAGGCAGACTTAAAAACAGCAAATGAAATACTGCAGCTCTCCTGTAAATTTCTCTCTCAGCCACTTAGTTCCAAAATTCCTTAGCAGGGTCACGAATGGTGCCCCTCTCTGCTGGTATTTTAGTCAAATCAAGGTTTTTGTTTATGCTTTTTTCCTGAGGGCCAAATAGTGGGGATGTTTTTGGTTAAAGCTGGAGTTTGATCTCATCAAGTCTCCACACTGGGCAGTCGGGATGCTGGCCAGCAGTCCTGTTATCTGTTCTGAGGACCCCACTGCTGTGGATAATTGTGCAAGTCTGGAGGAATTGCTAAGGCCCTATTTTCATACCCTCTTGTGAACTGATACAACTTTGCAGGACTGAGAGTATAAAAACCACTATGATTTCATCACATTAATTAATGAAAAATGGTTATAACAGCACGAGATTTGGGATCATTTGGTTTAAAGCCTTCCTTTTATAAACAGAGGTGGGCATGTTAAAGACACTGCAGTTAAAAAATGATGCCTCAAAATATGACCCAGCAATTCCACTTCTGGGTATTTTTATCTCAAGAAACCCAAAACACTAATTCAAAAAGACATATGCATCCTACAGTCATTGCAGCATTATTTACAGAGGCCAAGATCTGGGAGCAACCTAAGTGTCCATCAACAGACAAACATATGAAGAGATGGTGCATATATACAATGAAATATTACTGGCCATAAAAAAGAATAAAATTTTGCCATTTGAGACAACATGGGTGGACCTAGACGGTGTTATGCTAAGTGAAATAAGTCTGACAGAGAAAGACAAACACCATGCGATTTCACTTATTTGTGGAGTCTGAAAAACCAAAATGAATGAACACACAAAACAGAAACAAGCTCACAGATGCAGAGTATATTTTGCTGGTTGCCAGATCGGAAGGGGCCTCGGGGATGGGTGCACGAGGGGAAGGAATTAAGATGTATAAACTTCCAGTTGTACACACAGGTGGTAGAGTCAATAATAGTGTAAGAACTGTGCATGGTGTCAGGTGGGTATCGGGGTGATCACTTTGGGAGTTATATAAATATCTAATTACTATATCGCACACCTGAAACTAATATAATATTATGCGTCAACTTTAACTGAAATTTAAAAAACATTAGCAACAACAACAAAAAAAGCGATAGACTAAAACTGAAGACTCTAGATGCCGAGGCTGATGCTGTATCTCTTCTAACTGAAACTTAACCTAACCTTCCTTTAGTACTTCATTTTTCACGGCCAGTAATATCTCTCTCCTTTAACTTGAGCTGTCTCACCATTAGAAAGGAGCCTTCCACAGCAGTCACTGTTTTCCACTGTAAGCACCAGAGTGAAGAATAGCCGGTCAGACACAAAATGCACTCGTCGGTGAGTCGGGCCAAGCGGCTCTGCTTGCCTCTGCCCCTCTCTAGACCTTTCCATAAGCTAGAAGTCCTCTGAGTGTGGTCTGAGGGCCCCCGTGAGTTGCCAAGACCCTTTTAGGAAGTTTGCAAGTTAGAATTACTTTTATCATAACATTAAAATATTATTTGACTTTTGTGCTTTCATTTGCTCAAGAACATTTTCTAGAATTTTCCAAGAAAGTGGGTTCAGGATACAAACATATATGTGCACTTTCAGAGGTTAACTCTGTTTGCTCTCCGTACTTTTACTGAGCTCTCACTGCCTGCAGTTATATTTGCTATAATCTCTTTAACCTCATTATTGTCCCGAAATTGCTATTTTGAAATCCTGAAGTTTGCCTCTAGCCTATGTGGAAAACCAAAAAGAATAACATTTTGTTATTTTGATTTACAATCATTATTTTTTTAAAAATTCAAATTTTCCAAAATTGCTCAAAATTAAGTTTATTAATTAAAAAAATAAGTGTATTATGTTACCCATCAAGTTGTGGTGTCACTTAGAGACCATGCACTCAGTGTTTACAGAAAAAAAAAAGAATTCAATATTTTAAATATAGGTGTGATGAACTCTTTAAAAGCTAAAGGTTATTTGTCACAGCTTTTCATATTAGAAATGAAAAAACCTCCGAAACACGTTGAGAAGTAAGTTATCTCGTTCCGTTGACAGGAGGAGCGCCCACGGTGGTGGAAAAACTGAAACCTTTACCTTTGACCTTGCTGGTCACTGAAGATCCCTGAAGGGAACACTTGGCAACCAACACACAGCGCCGGATACCCTTTTTGAATCTCCTGGTTTATGTTGGAACAAGGCCCTTGACATTCAGCACCGGCGATACAATAGTCCAGGCGAGTAAAACCGGGCACCTTAGCCTGAAACAGGCAGGGAATTAGATTGTGCTAGCAGCCCGCGTGCTCTTCACGACAGTTACCGCAGCAACAACCGCCCAGCTTCACTTGGGGATGTCTTTGATGAAGCTGTGAAAGATGTTCGTTTCCTTGTGGCAAGTCCTTGAACACACGTCTTTTTAATATTTCCGCACGACCAACCGGGAAGCACTGTGGCGGAAGCGTGAAGGTCGGCTCGGAGAGAAAGCACCTGGGAGACTTCTGCAGTTGTGAGCCGAACAAGCTCCTTTTGTCCTGGAACAGCCGTTTTACTTGAAGGGACAGCAGACAAATTTTGATTATTCCGAGTTGGATATTTGTCAGACGCTGGGTTGAAAATGAACATAGTGAGCCTTTTGTTTCAAGGAAAATAATGGACAGTGTTTTCTCCTATGATGAAATCGAGCTTTCAGGGGAAATTTAGAACACTGTAAAAACTTGAACTCACCACCATGAGTTCAACAGCTTCCCGACCCTTTCCTTGTGAAATAGATGGTGATATTAGTGAATTCTTTCGTATTGTATGAAGCATGTCAACATTTGGAAGATCTGTATACCGCAGTAAATCAGTATTTTCCAAATGAAAAGTGTGTGATGTTATTGAAACCTTCATGAGTAAAATATCTATTCAAAGTGTCAAATAAACTAATGAATTTTAATGTTATAAAGTGTGAAAAGTTCATTATTATGGTTTCTGATTCTACCATGCAACTGTTAAATACTATCACTTGTCAAGTTTTGGTGTAGTATCGAAGAACATCCACACTTATCTAAAAGAGCTGTTAAAAAACTCCTACCTTTCCCAACTGTCTGTCTGTGTGAGGCCGTATCTCAAAATGGGACATAAGACAGGGCTCACTCCCTCTTTCTGCATGGATATCGTGGTTGGCATGTGAAGCCTGGAACCAGTGCAGCCATTTGGGGCACAGGAGGAGAACCGGCCTAGTGAATAAGCCAATGTGGGGAGGATGGCAGAGCACAGAGACAACTCGGCCCTTGACGACATCTGTATTCTACAAAATTAGCCCTGACCCTACCAGGTCTCCAGATTTCTTATCACACAGCCAATACCTTCCCTATAGCTTAAGCCATTTTAGTGAGGGTTTACCTTTATTTTCAGTGGAAAATATCCAAACTCTCTGGATATTCATGCAAATCATTTTTTCTGACCTCCGCTCACTCCATCTGGCTCTCCGTTCTCTGGTTTCCTTAGATGAGAAGACAGTGTAAGAGAGTGAAAAGCACAGGATGTTCACCCGGATTGCTCGGGCCTGAAGCCGGGCTCAGTCCCGTTAGCTGGTGAGACAAGGGCAAACTACTGAACATGCTGGACCGTGGACCCCTCCTTTGTGAAAAGGGGCTCGTGAGGGGCTAAATTTCATGGTTATGGGGAAGCTTAAAGGAGCTAATGTACTTAAAGCATTTGGAATAGTTTTCGCCTTTTCCACAGTCCATAAAAGGAGGATTCAGACAAGGCGAACTTTCAGGGAACGGCATCTTTGGTCACAAACTTTGTTTAGACCAAAATATTAGGTTGGACCATCTGACGGTACCAATAAGCCAACCCTCTGACTTACAGAAACAGCAGTTCACTGAGTTCCATCTACTACCCCTAGAAGCTGTGCTTTAGAGCTGCGAAAGAAAGCTTTCTTTTTTAAATTTTATTTTCTTTTTCAGTTACAGTTTACATTTGATACTATTTTTTCTAGTTTTAGGTACGCAGCAGAGTGGTGGAACAATCATAGCCTTTACCAAGTGTTGCCCTCAATAGTTCCAGCACCCACATGGCAACATAGTTAATACAATATTGTTGACTATATTCCCTATGCGGTACTTTACATCTCTGTGACTTTTGTGACTGCCAGTTCGTTCTTCTTAATCCTTTCACCTTTTTCTTCCA
>PVKM010012024.1:0-32280 GCA_004027735.1 Carollia perspicillata | reverse complement strand
CCCAGCTACCTTGAAAGGTTGTGAATGCCAGCTGTGATGCTGGGCGTGGAAGTGCCACGAATCTGCAAGGTGGTCGTGGCCCTTCTTCCCCACGCAGTGGGCCTCTGGGTCACAAAATGGCAGGATTCTCCCTAGATGTAGGGGTGTCCAACCTCCTGGCATCTCTTGGCCCCACTGGAAGAAGAAGAGTTGTCTTGGGTCACACATTGAAGACATTGTGACATGTAATCACAAAAAAAATCTCATAATGTTTTAAGTAAAATTATGATTTTGCGCTGGGCTGCATCCGTAGCCATCCGGGGATGCATGTAGCCTGAAGGACACTGGTTGGACACCCATGCATAGGAAGCCATTGGTGCTTTCAACAAAATGTTGGTGTAGTGTTTTTCTAACAACTTCCCTTATAAATCTTCCTCTGCATCTGAATAAAATCCCAGTTGGTGCCCAGAGCTTGCTGCTCATCCTTAGATGATAATAAGACCTCTGTTGACTGAGACTCAAAACCATTTTGGTTCAGTTATAAATATAAACAGTTATGATCTCACTTATATTTGGAAGTTTTTAAAAAGATTTTATTTATTAATTTTTAGAAAAGGGGTGGGAGAAAGAAAGGAAGAAGAACATCAATGTGTGGTTGCCTCTTGTGCACTCCTACTGGGGACCTGGCTGAAACCCAGGCATATGCCCTGGCTGGGAGTCCAACTGGTGACCCTTTCGTTCACAGGCTGGTGCCACACCAACCAGGGCTATATGTAGAATTTAATGAACAAAATAAACCGATGAACAAAATAGGAAGAGAGGCATGGATACATCGAACAGACTGACAGCTGTTGGGGCCAGGGGAGAGATTGGATGAAAGAAGATATAAGGATTAGCCTGAGAACATGTATTCATGACATATAACCAAAGACAACAGTTTGGTGATGGCCAGAGAGAAGGGGCTGGGGGCTGGGTGGAGGCAGACAAAAGCCAGGAGGTGGGGAATGGGGACATCTGAAATAGTGTCAATGAAAACAAATAAAAGTCTAGGGTAAGAATAAAAAATATCAAATCCACCCACAGGTAATGCATGTTCTATGAGCTGAGTAGTATTCTCTTCCTTTGCACTTTGTTCCTCGCCTTTTCCCACATACCAGCTGAGTTGGGTAGAGAGAGGGAAGTCGATGGCAAGATCCCACTTGCTGGGCCGGTGCCCCTCTGGCTCTGGGCTGCTTGTCCAGGGGCAGATGTGTGGCCCTTCCCCTAGCAGGCCTTTTCATGAACAGCTGGGGTCCTCTCACTTGCAGTTCTCTTTGATGACAACAAATCCATCTTCTGAGGCTGCTCACTGTGATCTCTCCTTCAAATCCTAGACATCTGGGGACTTCTCTCTGCTGAGATCTCCTTGCCTCCAACCAGGCAGGATCCAAGACAACCACAGGGTGCTTCGTCTTGCATTTAGCCCTGACCTCTTCCACAGAAACATGTATGGATCTTTGACTTACTAATAGTGGGTTATAGTTACAACCCTGAATCAGGCCTCTCTTATTGAGCCGCTTAACAAGCAGCTTTAGCCATAGCCTTTCTTCTACTTGTTAAATTTCTTAGACATGAGTCAGAAATCAGTTCACCCTGACTCTGAAAATGCAGGGGACACTTACCAAGCTATTCAAGTGAGCCATTGGACTACCTCTAACTTGCTTGAAATGAGGAAAATACTCCCAACCCTTCATGGGAGTCAAGTTTTTGGAGGCAAACCTAAAAACTCTATTTACAGAAATCCCCACTTCCCAATTCCAAACTCCTCTCACAACCCATCTTTTTTATAGTATAGAGAGAGGTGGTCAGCTAAGGGTTGCAGGTTACTTTCTTCGATCCCTCCATCAGAGGCCCTATGTGGGTAGCCTTGCCCCTCGTCTTCAAATGTGGGTATAGTTGGTTCCCATTGTCATGGAGCTTTAGCTGATCCTGAAGAAAAAATTCAATTTTAACATTTTGTTACGCTTTTATTAGTGTAACCTCAACTTTATTTTGTGGAATACTGCTTCAGAGAACGGTTCTGAGATTTGAGTTTATTTTTATTTTTTAAAAGATTTTACTTATTTATTTTTAGAGAGAGAGGAAGGGAGAGAGAAAGAGAGGAAGAGAAACATTGACATGTGAGAGAAATAATTTGTTGCCTCTCCCACACCCCCAACTGGGGACGTGCTCTGACTGGGAACCAAACCAGCAAGCTTTCGTTTTGCAAGCCAGCGCTCAGTCCACTGAGCCACATCATCCAGGGTGTGTTCTGAGATCTTAAAAGTTTATTATCAAATACATTTAAGGGAAACAAAGGCAAGATTTCCTGCTCTCAAGGTGCTCTTTGTACATACCCCTGTTAGACACTATGGGGATGCATAGTAAGGAATCCTGTGTGACACTTTTCAGCCCTAGCGTTCCTCCAATATATTCAGCCACAAAATTTATTAACATAGTGTCTCATTGTTTGCATTTTGAGAAGTCCTGCTCTAGATACAACCTAGAGCCTTTATTCATGAATGAGCAAAGGTACTCCCCAGTGATATTTCCACTGGTGTTAAATAGTGTGTTCATACGTTCCTCCAATATTTCCTTAAATAAAGTGTTAATTCCTCACTCATAGAAATGGGCTCATTTTCAGATGAATATCTATTTTGGAAATAGCTAGTCAGCACTGGCCATTTGGGGGGAGAAGAGTCAGTAACAGACCTCTCACCCTACTATAATACACAGCAAGAGATAATACAACAAGACAGAACAAATTATTAGAGTAGGGGTTTGGAGTATCCTGATAATTGGTTTAGACTTTCAGAGCTTTGCTTTGATGAGGTACAAAGACTTAGTGACTTATCCTCACCTGGACCAGATTTTGTTCCTTCTACATTTTTAAAAGTCATAACCATCACTTATTTGGGGCTTGAGTTATCTTAAATGTTGCCACCATTGGGCAGGCCCAGTTGGCCAGTTCTCAGGTAGACATATTTTTCTGTACACTACCCATTTTCAAATGTGGGTCGTAACTTCCCAGATGCATTTCTGAATGGATATCCTGTTCCATCTATTATTTCACTGTGTCTTGATAATATGATTGGCTTCATGGTTCTTTTCTATTTCAAACTTTGCAAGTGTTTGTGCTGAATAACATTAAGCTAGCATGAACTGTCCCAGTTTGCCTCTGACGGTCCTGATTTTAGCATTTAAAGTCCTACATCCCAGGATTTCCTATCTCTGGGACACAAAATGCCTTGTGTTTTGGTGATGGATGCCAAAAGTTGGGGAAAATGTGTAAAACACATAGCAGCCGAAAATATAGCCACTGAGAGCAATGCTGTTTATAGTGGTGAATAGTGGCTATCACTCTTTTCCTTGATTGAAGCTCATACCAATGAATCATTCATTACTGTTTTATTCCAGTTAATGCAACTTAAATGTACACCTCAGTACATTGTAATTGTGCGTGTTAACTATCCATCTGTGTTGGACTTTGTGGATTAGCTATTGTGCTTTTTGTCAAGATAGTGTTAGTTCAATTTTTACATTGTGAATATTGTGACCATACTTTCAAAAAATCCAGATAAATGAAAATGGGGTTGATTAGAGTATCAACACCCTGGAAAAGAAGGTTTTCCATGCCCTAAACATCCCAGGAGAAAAAGGTTCCATGGCTATTATTTTAATGACAGTTGGAAGGACTCATGCAACTGGATTGGAGAGAGAAATAATTAAAACAGAGAACCTTGCACAATATACAAAAGCACATAAGGAATTTGAATCTCACAATTGTAGGATGAGACATACAAGTGTTTCTACATCAGTCAAAAGCTCTCTCCTTCCCACACAGGATAACAATGCTTAGTTGAAAACAATGCCCAAGGAATCATCTTGGGCATATCACACAAACCAGTAGCATTATCATATTGTTCCCTTGATTGCTCTACAACACTGATTAAAGTTCTGTTTGCTGGTTCATGGATTGCAGCTAAAATGTCTTATGGGTGAAAAAAAGGGTAAATTTGGGGTAATGATGTGTTGTTGGCCCCATCCAAAGTGGAGCTAATTGTGTCAGATCCGACCAACGACCATACTTTCTATAATGTACCAGGCAACTCTTTGAATCATAGCAACAAGAAAATGTCCCATCTTCCATCTGGTTCCTCAGTGTTTAGACTTGAGAAACGGAGTTTCAAAAGATTTTCTTAATTTCTATGAGCATTTTAATTGAACTGCAAAAAAACATAAAAGATTTTTGTTATCTTGTCTAACTACAAGCTATATTTTGCTCATCTATCTGCGTATAGGCAGACAGTGCAATGCAAATATCGGCAAACTCTATTTGGTATTTAAACTCATTACCACATAAAATGAAACAATCTCACCTGTGAAATACCCTATACACCTTGTCTACAACACTCCTAAAAGGGGTGTGGTTTGCTTACCTGTGATTTTGAGGTTTTATAATGAAAGTTTTTGGTCACTTTTAGCTTCTTCAAAACAGACAGAAACACTTGGTATTTTTTTACTTTATAGAAATGAAAGGAGGTAGCATTTTTAGATACGTGCCTACAAAATGGTTATCATTATTGCCAGCCGTAGAAATGAGGTTAAAATACTAGCCTGCTCTAAATCATACCTGCAGGTAGGGGCAAGAAGAATGTTTTTGTCTAATTGGAATACATTGCAGATGGGAATTGAGGAAAGGATAATAGTAAAACAGAAATTTATATGCTGTTTCTCCAAAACCCTTTGATGATCTATGAAGAAGCTACAAGGAGCCTGGGAAAGAATCATATCTGAGTTGTCTGATGTTATGGATAGAATATGACAAAAACTCATGCAGAGTGGAAAAAAGATTCATTTTTTGCAAATAAAGCTGCTTCTGAATGAAAAAAAAAATCAGCAGATAACAGCCAAGTCAAACTGGTCTTTCTCAATTCTTTCCTAAAACAGTAACTTTCTGGGAATCCAGCTTTGATTTCAGAAGTTGAGAAAGTTCTGAATTTGCAAGTTTGAATTACCCCTGTGCTTTAAAACCATTTCCCTTAGAAAAAGTTTAACTGATGATGACATCCAGTCTGCTTCCTAGTGTTTTAAAAATGATGTGCATCTGGATGTGGACAGCCTCTGTATGAATTATGTATGCAGTGGACCTGATTGCCAGGCTGCTGCTCTCTCCAAATGAGCACATAGATACAAAGTGGAGGGACATTTCTGAAGAACTGGAAACCTATTCCTCCAAGTCTAAAATCCTGCTCTTCCTAGTAGGTAAGCACCGTAGTGTTCCATGCTGAAATGCTTTTGTTGACAGGGTGTTCAGCTTGATGTCACCACGTTGGACTGACACCAAAACAGTGTCATGTGGGCTTGATAAGAGCATGCCCACAAGTCAAGCCAAATTTTATGTTTGAGTGTTTTCTGTTTTACCACTCCAGAAAGGAAAACAAGGGTGTCCTAAGGGCTGCAGGCAGTTCAGAGAAGGATTATTGGAGAAGAAAGAAAAAGAATAAAGATGCCCTATTATATCATGGGTGAGAAAGAAATACGTCATTTTTTAAAAATACAAGTGGTATCTATTTTTTTATGGTATTTTCCCTCTCTCTTTAAAAAGTCTCATATTACTGTATTTTAAGAATATATAATAATATAGCCTACAACATTTGAATATCCAATACAGAGTTTAAAAAGAGTTTAAAAATTGCTGTATAAGAAGATGGAAACCTTATAAAAATATTGTATTTTCTCACACATTATCTGCTTGTTAAGTTCTACTATTAATTACTATTAACTGCTACACTTAACTAATCCTACCTTTGTTTAAATAATGGGATTTATGTAACTAAAAGTTGAATAATACAGGGCAATAGATGACTTCAAATAAAAACCTGTTTTTTCATACTTTATGACAAAATAGCTACATATATAATTACATATTGTAGATTAATTTTGGGGGTACGGTCTGGTGTGACTTATGTAATGTACAACACCTACTTGAAACTTCTTTTAAAATCTGTTCCAGGCAGTTGGACAATAAAACTTTTGTCTTCATCTTTGTGCCCCACACTCACCCTCGCTCAGTAACCCATAAGGATTTTCTGCTAAACATTTGCTTCTCGTGTTCCAAGCCCTCATGCTATGCCCCTTCCTTATAACCTTCTCACATGGAAAAACATATTCTGCTTCCCCAGCCTCACGTCCATTTCCCTGTGCTTAGGACAGAATCTCTCTGTCCTCTAGCTCTTTGGATCTGTCTTATTCCTACCTCTACTTCAGGGCCTCATGAAAATCCCCTCTGCTTCATAAGCAGCACCCCCTTCTAGACCACTTTCTAGACATGTACTTAGATGCCCACGTGCCTTTCTACTCAGCCACTATTTTGTAGTAACCCGTGAAGTTTCATGTGCTCTCTCCTCGGATGGGTGATACGGAGATCCTGCCTTGTTTTTTTCTTGCGTCCCCAAGAAATACCCAGAAAAAGGGTAGGCAAATTGTAATTATTCCAAAAAAATGATTGATTGGTTCATATAAATGATTCTTAATGAAAATATGGTGTAAGAGTAGGCAAACAATGTTATCTGTTCTCATTGGAAACACTGTCCATAATGCTTAACAAGATGTGGAAGGGTGAGGTCTTGTTGAGACAGAAATAGGGGAGGGCAGAAACAATAATAACCCTGCCTTCTGGGCTCCGGCTTTAGCTTGTGCCTTACTACTTCTGGGTAGAGACTCTAGACTATGTAAAATACAGATGTACACACACATACAAGTGTGGGGGTTTGGCCTTGACATACATTTTTAATTTGCTGCCAGTACTTTTTAACAGTCTCGTCTAAAGTTGGGAAAATAGCCACTTGGTGTCTAGTTGAGTTATGAGTTGAGAATGAATTTCACAATAAACCTCAATGATTTTCCACCAACTACACCAACCCAAAGACAATTGCTAATCACTTGGTGGTCATCATGTTGCAAAAGAAGCAGAACACAGACATGCTGTCTGTTTTGCTTAAATTTATGAAAACCCGCTGAAAGGGAATGTAGAAAGTAAATGATCCATGGTGAAGCATTGTGAATGAAGGGAGAGGTGCTGTGGTTAGCTGGGTTTCTCAATCCCTCAGATTCTCAAAGCCAAGAGAAAATTTATCCTCTTCCACTGAGATATAAACTAAACTCTTTTGGTCATTAATCTGCAAAGTCGATGCCTGCCATGGTAATTCATCAAACATTTTTGTGGAGTGAGTCTGGTGACGCCTCTAGGGCATTGCCTTTGAAATTCAAAGCACTGTTTTGTCCCCAGAGAACCAAGTGCACATCTCCCCTTATTGCACATCTGGAAGGGAAGTTTCTGCTTCTGCTCTTTCCTAAACTGAGGCAGGGCCCAAAAAGAACAGCTATCATTATGAATCATGTACTTGTGTCATGAGGCTCTGCATACTCTTCCCTGGGCTTTGGGGTGAAGAGAAAGGAGAGAAATACTGCAGTGGAGGCATTGCGTATGTTGGCACTTTTCGTCATATTACAAATCACCACAGAAAAAGGACAATTACAGTTTACTGGGATTTTTCTATGGGTGAGAGTCACTGCATTAACCATGTTAAAAAAAAAACAAATAGAATCCTCAAGCTATAGTGTCAGTTGTTTGCAAATAAATCAGGAAATGGTTCTGGAATTGCGAGGTCTGATCTGAATTTACAACCATATCTGCAGGCTCAGAGACAAATATACAATCTGATGAGAATGGGCATTTCCTACAACGAGTGCCTGGTAGGTGCTGGGATGTCTTCTGTTTCTCCAGTAGCTTGTCTGCCAATGTTTTGCCCCTTAGCCAAAGGTCACCTCCGAACCTTCCAGTCCTTACTGATGTTTCAGCTCTTAGTTTCAACTTCTCAGAGGGGTCTTCTGAGATTCTCAGTTCAAAAAGACTGAACCCACCCAATGACCCGTCCCTTGCCATCAGTTCTCAGTGTGTCACTTTCTTTATAACACCTGTTGTTATCTGAATTAATTTTCCTTTTCCCTCCTTCCATCCTTCCCTCCCTCCCTTCCTCCCTTATTCCTTCCTTCCTTCCTTCCTTCCTTCCTTCCTTCCTTCCTTCCTTCCTTCCTTCCTTCCTTCCTTCCCTTCTCCCTCCCTCTCTCCCTTCCCCCTTCTCTCTTTCTTCTTGACCTCCCTTCTTTCTTATTTTCTTCCTTCCCATCCTACCTCTACCTCCACTAAATTGCAAACTATAAAATATTTAAGTCTTTATCTGTCCTCTTCACTGTGGTATATCTATGGTATGTATTCAATAACTCTTATGGAGTAAATAGTTTCCTTGTTCTTCAGGTGTTTGGCTGAGGGTAACATGCCATTTGAAGTAAGCTTTCTGTACTTTTCCGATTTTTTAAAAAGCATGCTTGGATCAATGTATTTTAATTATAATTTACTCTTATACATTTATCTATTAACTAATTTATCCATTCATTTATTCAACTGATATTTGTTAAATATGTACTGCATGTAAGATACCTTAGCAAGATATTACAGATGCAGAGAAGTTTCAGACATTTGAATGATACCATAAGAGGAAAGAGACACATTTGAAAACAAAATTTTATATATCAAATGTTATATCCAGAGTTATCTAACTTCCAATTTTCTCTTTCTAACCAAACTGATTTCTTCCTACATTAACCATATAGTCTCTTGTACAGATCTCTCTTCATTATGTCACAGTTGCGATTTATTTTTGCTCATTTCACTTTATTCTAGAACTCTCTCTTCCTGCCCACATTCTGTGTGTTCTGTGAGGCCACTAAGGATTCCATAAGCCCATCAGCTCCCATGAGCATTTAAAATTGAGAGCTTTCTACTGACAATGATTTTCTTTGTATCTGTATTTGTTTTATGTATGTTAATATTGAAAATGCAAGTCAAATCTAAGTTCTTTGAGAAGGTAGATATGTCTTATAATTCCTTCTAGGTCTCTGCCAGTATCATAGGTAGTATGGGGGACATAGTAACAGTCAATACATTCTTACTGATTGATTGGTGTTGAAATTGTGTTGTCAGTTCCAGACGGGGTGCTGAATGAGATCAGGTCTGGTAAAAGACTCTTCAACGTTCAGCCTCCCTGTAGATCAAGTACAGGCAAAGCTTATGGTGAAAGGTGGTGAAAGACAAAATTCCAATAGCAAGAGTATTATTAATCTATGTAAGCCATTAAGTGTTGTCCAGTATTAGACTGGATCGGAAATCCTGGTTTTCAATTCTTTCCTATTTGAATGCCCAAGAGGCTGTCAACAAGTAAGAGGAAATGCAGAATTGGCTTTCCATTGCCTGAGGAGAGGAGCTTAAATTTCTAGATTTATGGCTCTGCTTTACCTGAAACTTTTACTTTTATGTAGCAATTGAGTGCACTGTATTACATTTGGGCCTTCTTAAACAGTCTAAGGGAGTCCTAAAAAGAAGTACCAGCCAATTTATGTAGTAATGTTCTTGGTGGTCTTTATTGAAAGCCTCCTTATAGGAGTGTATCTTAGAAACCTCCAAGAGGTAACAGTACTTTCAGAAGGAGCTTTAGAGTGAAGGAGGTAGAATTTGTAAGGGTCAATAATCTGTCTATAATCTTTGGACTCAATTATTTTAGCATTTCAAATTCTAGTAGAGAAAGGTAAGCAGAATAGAAAGTAGCAGGCTTGTATTCTAAATATACTCTTGCCATCTTGGGAGGCATGTTGTTTCTTCTTTTTGGTTTAAGTTTCCTACTCCTAAAATAAATGAATGGGCCCTGGATGGGTGGCTCAGTTGGTTGGGGTGTCCTTCTGTACACCAAAAGGCTGTAGCTTCCACCCCAGTCAGGACACATACCTAGGTTTCGGGTTCAGTCCCCGGTGGCAGCACTTACAGTAGGCAACCTATCAATGTATCTCTCACCTTGATGTTTTTTTTCCTCTTTCTCCCTCTCTTTCTCTCTCTGTAGAGCCAATAAACATATTCTTGGGTGAGGATTTTAAAAAAATGAATAATTAAAAAAATGAATAGGTTTGACTGAGTATCTATGGAAACATCTGGTAGCTCTACGTTTATATGCATTGACCACTATTCAGACAATATTGTATTGGTCAATTCTTATTGGTCAATAAGAATATTGTCTGAATAGTGGTCAATGCATATAAACGTAGAGCTACCAGATGTTTCCATTTGGATATCTTTGGATATCCAAAAAAGTTTTATCCCGTCAGTTAGCATGCCCTTCACTTCTAGAAAGGCCCCACAATCTTGTTTCCATTGAGCTTCCTGATCTTATTCATATCCCACCTTACCTTCATTCACTAAAGCAACCTTTCTCTCCTTTGACTCTCCATTGTACTCATATCCTTGTCTGTTCATTTGCTTTTTATTAAAATTGTTACTTAATGTGTACACATTTTATTTTCCTAAGTCGGCTTTAAGCTATTATGGGCAGCAGCCATGCCTCATGCCCACAGAATGTGGTCAATAAATATTTGCTGCTGACAATGCACCTGAGCTGACTTATCTTGTCTCTGTAAATTTTACTCCAGTAAGAATGAAACAAAAGAACTTAAAAACAAAGGAGAAACAGAAAATCTAGAAGAACTTTGGACCTGTCTTTTGAACTCTACAATGAGAGCATTTTTCCAGTTCAGTCAGTAACATGAAAATTATTTACAATTATTTTATCAAGATGCTATCGCTATTATTAAAGAAAGTATTTCTTTATATGTTAATATCCTCTACACTCAAGAAGGATAGGGTCTTCTTAAAAATAGAGAATATCTGTTACTCTCTTTATGTCCTTGGCCTTAGTTGGATTACAATGTGAGTTCTTAAAACATATTTATTGAAAGTATAAAAGAGTAGATGTTTCTTAGGGCTAAAGCCAGGAATTGTGTTAAAGAAAATAGTTAGCTCTGGCTGGTTTAGCTCAGTGGATTGAGTGCAGGCCTGAAAACCAAAGGGTCGCCAGTTCGATTCCCAGTCAGGGCACATGCCTAGGTTGCGGGCCTGGTTCCCAGTTGGGGGCACATGAGAGCAACCACACATTGATGTTTCTCTACCTCTATTTCTGCTGCTCTTCCCCCTCCTCTAAAAATAAATAAATAAAATCTTTAAAAAATGTTTAAAAAAAGAAAGAAAATAGTTAGAACCTGTGCCCCTGAACTTCCAAGTTCCTAAGGCTGCTCTCCCATTTTAAGGTATTACTTAGTAATGGGTCATTTTCTACTCTGGGAAGATTATTAGACTAATAAAACATATGATAACAGGATTTCAAAAATTGATGCCTTTACATTGCTAGTCTAGGAATATCTCCTCAGAAGATAAGATGTAGTTTCTGTATACTTTTATTTGGCATCTTGGTGGAGGAACATATTCTAACATTTCAAGTTGGAAGGGTGGTTTAATTAGTGCAATCTCACACCCCATATTTGAGATTTAGGATAGACTGTAAATAGACCCAATGTCCTAATTTGTCAAAAATATTAAATATCAAGCTTTCATAGAAGAAACTATTCACAGATTTTGTAACATAAAAATGTATAAATTTTCTTATATCTATAACCTTATAGGAAAAATTAAGATAAGTTAGGAGATATATGAAATTATAATTACAGATTTAGTCCCCCAGTGTAGGAAGAGTTTGTACAAATTGTACCAAAAAAACCCAATACAAAAAAAATGGATTAAAGAGGCAAACAGACAAAATTAGAAATAGAAAAAGTTCAAATGAAATATTTATAAATTAAAAAATGATGTTAAAAGGTAGTAATACATACTTAGGAAATGTTCAGGTGTGATGATGCTTTCTTTTATCTTCCATAAGTTAGTTCAATATCTCTAGAAAGCAATTTTGCAATTTTTATTATTACTCTGAAAATATGGTAAATACTATTTGGTTGAACAACCCTATTATTAGTAACCTACTCTAATTTCACAAAGATACAGTGAAAGATTTATGTTGAAGTAATTAAATTAAAAAAAATTGCATTAACAGTAATTTTTTAAGACTTTAGTTTTTAGAATAGTTTTAGCTTCACAACAAAATTGAAAGGTAGGTGCAGAGGTTCCCCTCATCTCTCCTGTCCTCACAGCCTCCCCCGCACCAACATCCCCCACCAGAGGAGTACATCTGTTGTACCTGATGAATCTGCACTGGTACATCATTAACACCCAAATTCCATAGTTTACCTCAGGGTTTACTCTTGGTTATGTCACTTTTTGGATTTGGAGAAATGTATAATAACGTGTATCCACCACAATTGTATGTTATACAAAGTAATTTTACTGCCTAAAAAAATCTTCTGTGCTCCACCTGTTTATCCCTCCCTCCCCCACAAAACCTGGTAACCACTGATCTTTTTACTGTCCCCATAGTTTTGTCTTCCCCAGCTGTCCTATAGAATTATATATTAGATGGCCTTCTCAGATTGGCTTCTTTCACTTAATAAAATTCATTGAAGATTCATCCATGTCTTTTCATGGCCTGATGACTCATTCCTTTTTAATGCTGAATAGTTAGAATTTAGCGAGGACTACAGATAGGTATATAGACATTTATGGTGTGAGTATTATTGTATTAAGTGCTATGATATTATAACAAAGAGGGTAATGATACTAATAAAGATGAAGAAGATAGAAACCACCTAGATAGCTGTTCTAGTTTCTACTGCTGTGTAACAAATTGTACACTTTAGTGACTAAAAATAGCCATTTTATTATGCTCATGGACTCCGTGGGTCAGGGATTCAGACAGGATAAGCTTTTGTCTTCCCCACAATGTCTGTACCCTTACCAGGGAGGGCTTGAGTGCTGGGGATGAACTGACTCAATATTGGAAGTATCTGAAGGCTTATGCTCATATACTCATATGTGGGGGCCTGAGCTGGTAGGACCTACAGACTGGGATTTCTGATTGAGGTACCTACACAATTCTTTTGCTGGACTTTCTCACAATATCACAGCCTCAGGGTAATTGAATTAATGTAGTGTTCAGGGCTCCAAACCCAAGTTGACTGTTGCCCTAGTTGACCAGGCAGAAGCTAAATCAGAAGTGTTTGATTTAGTCTAGGAAGTAAAGCATACTCTTTTAGTTAGTCTTTAGTCACAACTAAACCTAGATTTAAGGGGAGGAAACATAGACCCCTACCTACTGGTGGGCTGAGTGTCAATGTCACATATTTAAAGATCAAAGGGATAAGAGGTATTGCTTGTGATTACACTATGTGCTAGACATTGTTCAGATTGCTTTTCACCAATTAACTTATTAATCTTCACAACAGTTCATGAGGTAAGTAATGTTGTCATCCCCTTTTTAAAGAGAAAACTAGAATCAGGGAGGTAAATAACCTGCCTAACATCATCTAGGACTGTTTGGCTCCAGGGCCATGTTTTTAATAAGCTAACAAAATCTGGTTGTATTGGGTGTGTGCAGGAGGTCCATCTCACCTTCAGTTCTGGTAGGAAAGGAGGAACAGGTCAAGAAAAACTTCTGGAAGAAGTGATTCTACACTGCATCTTGAAGGATTCACAGAATGTAGTTTGAGACTTGAAGGATTAATTAAATGTCGTTAGCTGGTTGGTTGGAATGGGAGAATGACCCATGAAGAAGAAATCCTGTGTATAAAGTCCCCAGGCAAGAGTATTCAGACAATGTCAGGAGCTGCCCAGGGCTGGAAGTTAGAGCTGAGCTGCTAAGTTTCAAGTAATGAAGCTGTAGAGATAGGAGAGGTCAAATCATAAGGGAGTGCACAATCTAATGATGTTGTAAGGAGTTCGGTCTCTGCCCTGGAAGGGTAGTTCAGTTGGTTGGAGCACTGGCCCATATACCAAAAGATTACAGGTTCCATTTGCGGTCAGGGCACATACGTAGGTTGCAGATTCAATCCCCCGTCGGGGTACGTACGGGAGGCAACTGATCTCTCACTCTCTGTCTCTCAAATCAATAAAAACATATCCTTGGGTGAGGATTAAGAAAAAAGAAAAAATAATTTAATCTCCATACTGAATTAACTGAATTAACTGAATTAACTCCCTTTTTCCTTTTAGTAATTAGTCATGTATCTATTTTGCACCTTTTTTTATTGTGATAAAACATACATAACATGACGGTTCAGTGGCGTCAAGTACATTTCATTGCTGTAGAACTATCGTCACCATCCAAAACAATTTTCATCTTGCAAAACTGTAACTCAGAACTTATTAAACAATAAATCCACATTCTCCCCACAACCCAATACCACCCAACAAAACCCCCCTTTTGCTTTCTGTCTCTATGAATTCTACTGTTCGAAGTACCTTATATAAATGGAATCGTACAGTATTTGTCCTTTTGTGCTTCTTTCACCTAGTATGATGTTTTCAGGGTTCATGCATGTTATATCATGTGTCAGAATTTCCTTTCTTTTTAAGGCTGAATAATATTTATTATATGTATGTATTACATTTTCTTTACCCACTCATCTGTTGATGGATACATGAGTTGTTTACATCTTTTAGATATTGTGAATAATGCTACTCTGAACATGGGTGTACAGCTATCTCTCTGAGACCCTGTTTTTAACTTTTTTTGTAAATATACTCAGAATTGGAATTACTGGATCGTAGAGTCATACTATTTTTAATTTTTCAAAGAACCACTACACTATGTTCTGTAGCAGCTGCTCTGTTTTACAGTCTCACCAGTAGTGCACAAGGGTTGCGATTTCTACCTCCTCACCAACACTTCTTTTATTTTCTAATAACAGCTATCCAAATGGTTATGAAGTGGTATCTCATTATGATTGTGATTTGCATTTTCCTAATAGTTAGTAATATTGAGCATCATTTTATGTACTTATTGGCCACTTGTGTATCTTCTGTAGAGTAATGCCTATGAATTGACTCTTTAAGATGACCCTCCTGGGAGTGAGTAGAAGAGTGGGAGGGGGGCAAGAATGGAGGCAGGGAGACCAGGTAGGAAGTTGTTGCACTAATCCAGCCAGCTGATGGTAAGGCTCTATAATGACAGGGGATGCAGGTGATAGTGATGGTGAGAACCAGGCAGTAGAATTGAAAGGATTTAATGACTTTAGTGGATTATAGATGAAACAGAACAAAAAGACAAGGATATTCCAGGTTGATTGAATGAAGACACCAAGGCCTGGTTGTTAAAATATCAAAATACTTTAATGCCAACCCCTCACATCTCTCTGAGTGCTCCTTCACTTCCTCTCCCACCCAAGCCTTTTCCCTGGAACTCCCAAACTACCAATGTGCCCTGCAATCCCCAAATTAAATGTTAATGCTGGACATATCTGGGGAGGGCTCAGGGCCCTACTTTAGCTCAGTGGCCAGTGTCCATTCTGACTGATCAGGCCCTTACCCTATTGACTAAGTGTTGTACGTGTTATGCCTGGGTAGTAGAACCATTCACTGACGTGTGTACTAATGGGGAAAAGATTTTCGGGAGATTTGAGGTGGTTCACCAGAAGGGAAGAGTTCCGTTTTAGAACCTGTTTGCATATTTGAGTGGAGATAGTATTCTTGTCTCTAGAGAAAAAGATTTAGGAATTTTTAACATATGATGATCATAGAATCCAAGAAGTTACCCCCCAAAAAACAACAACAACAACAACACTTTGTCTTGGCAGTGACTCCATTGTTTTATAGTTACCCACAGTTTGGCAGCTATGAAGAGGAAAGAAGCCCCTAACCAGCACACTGTAGAGGTCGTCTGCTGGAGACGTACATTGGCACAATGTCACAGCATTCCCAGAATTTCAGAAAGCCAGGGATCTGGGAAGGAGCATTATTCTTCCTCTACAGCAACTTAAGCTTATTCCAGAGAAGGCAACCACCTTCGCTCACTCCTGAAGTGCCATTAGTTGCACCCTCTCCATGATGAGCAGCCTATAATTTTACTAGAAGATGATAAGGCGTATACATTTTTCCCCCAGAAGACCAAAAGGAATGTCAGTGTTGCTTCCTGCAGGACAAGTAAGGAGCATACCATATTTTATTGGCAATCCTGGTAGCATTTTCTCCATTGGTGGTTTATGTGTAATAGAGACCAAACTGCAATTTTCTGACTTGCCAAGATCCATTATATCTGGCAAATAGAGTTTATACTTTGACAGAATCCACACTTAGGGTGGAAAGTCATGCAAATTAAACTAAGGTTTAGGCTAATTTTTGTAGTGAAAATTATTCTCCCTTGGTGACCTTACTCAGCGTGGGGTAAAACAACCAGAAAGCTATTCATGCTGTCCAATCTTCTTTCTTTAATAAAAATAATAAAAGCCTTTGGATCGGCCCAGCTCCTGATTCTTACTCCTCATGTCTTTCATGGAGCTTAATCTTTTATTATTACAAGAAGTTTTTCATGTTAACAGACTGGAAATCAGATAATAAAATACTTTCTTTAAGGTAACTGCTCTTGGTCCACTTTGAGATCCATGCAAATCCTACCTGCCTGTAGATTTATAAAGACTATACCACCACAAATTTTTCATACTTTCTCACATATGCTATTTTAAAAGCCTTTCCCCATTGTCTGGGTTATTAAACTTTAGTCGTAGCTCAGAATGATGTCTCAGTATTGAGAGTCTGAGTAGTAATATTGACAGAAATACAAAAGGACAAAGGCCACACTCTAATAATATTGATGATAAATTAGGAACAATCTCAATTGATTGTTTATACATTTAAGTGACCTTTCTGGTGATTGTTTGTATTAATATATTTAGTTTATATAGCTTGGTCTTCAATATCTCAGTAGTCCTATCTTCAGTCATAGTGCAAGAGAAAAGATAACATTAACTACCCCACCTTATGGTTGGGGAATTGGAAGACTCATTAGGTAAAGGTAACGGACTTGTCCTAGATGACAGCTCTCAAGCTTTGTGAGGCCAAAGATCCATAAGCCATACCTTCCTCAGACTTGCCTTTTATAACCCGATGCAGCCTGAACTAATAGTGTTACTGAACATGATGTGACAGCAAGGGAGTGATCATTTTATTTAAATTTAAAAAGGCATTCTCAGGAATTGAAATTTTAAAAATGCTATTTATAGATGTGGACACTTGGAGAGACAAAGTTATAGGCCACTGGGAGATTCTGATCAATTCTCTGAGAATCTCTGCCTTCAGAGTGCAGAAGGAAGTCAGGCAAGAGGAACGTAAAAATTTCAGTATCTTATACCACTCTTATAGGTCTGCAAACCACAAAATTCTTGTTTTTCACTGGTAATCACATTTTGTCAACTAGTAAAAAATATTCCACAAAGATGAAAATTGATCATAGAGATTCTTCATAAGCATCATATTGGAGAAGAATATGTTCCTGCCAGAGGATTAAGAATCTTGCTCTGTTTTTTTAGCACTGGGGTTAGGCAATAACCAGTTATGGCTCTTTGGATGAAGACCTTGTGTTATATCTCAGAGTCAGCTCACCCACACTTCTGGTGGACAGATGATTTTGGAAGACACTAGCCTTTTTGGCCAAGCATGGGGAGGCATGTGTGACTCTTCAAAACAAAGTAACAGAAGGATTACTACCACCACCCCTAATATTCCTCTATTACTATTATTATTATTAATTTTAGGAAGGTAGGATATCATTGTCAATCTTAATCTCTCTCTCTCTGTTTTGGTATTTTAGTAATTGCTTGAGTGAGGGTGTGCTCAGGCTTATGTCCATCACTACAAGAGAATAAAAGTCTAATCTTCCCAAGGGATTTCTTCCATTGTCATTTTCTGAGACATGTGAGGCATTACCCACATGGCATACAAAATAAAATTTAAATTAGACGTTGGAAAAGATGTCATTCATCTCTTTTATGCCTTCTTTTGGGCTTCATTTCCAGAACTAGAGCAAACCTGAGAAGTGGGTTTTTGAGTTCCAGACATGCTTCTTCTAAATTCTCCACTTAGAGCAAACATATCCCCTCACCTTGAAGAGGTGAATAGATATATCTATATCACTGAGATCAAATAAGGCACCACAAGGAGAGTAACTATGGGAGAAGCAAGCAAGTGCAGTCTCCTCTGGTGTGAAGTGTGATGAGTCTGAATGAATCAAACCATGTTTTGCCCTTGTCTTTGTAGGTCAGTGGATTGAACACTGGCCTACAAACCAAAGGGTTGCCAGTTCGATTCCCTGTCAGGTCACATGCCTGGGTTGTGGGCCAGGTCCCCAGTTGGGGATGAGAAAGAGGCAACCAATCCATGTTTTTCTCACACATCGACGTTTCTCTTTTTCTTTTTCTCCCTCCCTTCTACTCTCTCTGAAAATAAATAAATAAAATCTCAAACCATGTGTCTAGTCCATGATCAGCTTCAAACATTCAGAGCTTTCACTCAGTTATACCACCCCACTATATCCTTGGCTGGCACTCATAATTGCCTTATTATTGCTGCTTTTTAAATTTAATATGCATCTTTGGATTCATACTCCAACCATTTCAGCTAGAACTTTCCATTATGTCTCTGTCCATTCAACATGGGTGGTCAGGAGAGAAATGAAATACAGATGTGGCTAATCAGAGGACGGTCTAAGCTGCAATTCTCTGCCAGAAGCATTGTCACCTCATAATACTGACAATAGTCACTAGTGACTACATTTAAATTCATTTCCATAAGTGTATTGCCTCACTACCACATAAACGAGAGGCATTTGTGTGGGGCTTTTGCTTTCTTTTTTGCTTGTGTGTGTTCAGATTAGATTCCCATATTATTTTTCCCTTAATCTAAAATTTGCATTAGATTATTCTAGCTAGATTGTCAAATTCTTTAAAACTCTTTGTAGCTCTAAACCTGGTAGAGTGCCTGGCAGTCGATAATTACTTATCACATGAGTGAATATTTTTTGAATACCTACAGGTAATTAAGAAATAATTGTGTTCCTCAAACAGTATGAAAACACGATGTTTAATTGAATTGATGGAAATACATTATAAACCACATAACTATAAGAACATCATACAGGAGTTGCACCAAGAACATTTTATTTTATTATTTCATTTTATTTGTTATTTTTTGGGAGACTGCCCGATGTAAAGAATTTCTTGTGAAAAGTGGAGATTGGAACCCAACTGGTAGATTGGGTTTGGTGAGTTGGTTGAGAACCTTCGCATCTTACCATGGGCTATTATTTTTCCCTTGGAACTCAAGGGCATTTCTGATTGAAGACAATGGCCAGAAGCTGTTGTGTTTGAATGTCTAAAGAAAGATGGCATTCCATACTCCTTGTGACTCAACACAGCCTCTTATTAGTGTCCTTCTTTCTAACGAATTGTTAGGCTTTTGTTGAGGAACCCACTGGAGAGTAATATGGCTATAAACATACAAAAACAATCATATCACTAAGTACATGGTTTTTGAGTAGTTTTTACTCGATCTACCTGCTTTACTGGCAAAAATGTAATCCTAACTTTTCTTGCTTTAAAACACAGACAGGGAAAAGGAAACAGTCTGGGTTTCCTGGCCTAGATGCTTAAAACAAAACCAGAAACACTGTGTAGCACGAGGGGGTTAGGGGCAGAAGTAAGGACTTTATTCCTTACTTTATTCCTGGGCAGAATAAGAAGACATTATTCTTTGTCTCCTCTTTTCTCTTGGGGAAATATTGGCACCCAAATATCCAACAGTAGGAAGACATTTGGAAAGTGACCTAGCCAACGGATCTGTGGTGATCAGGAGTCATAAATCAGATGTGAGAGTGAGAGACCATATGGTAGGGGAAGAAAGTGACGCTGCAGTTCTTTCAGCTGTGTTCAAAGGTGCTCCCTTACCCAGAAGAGCGAGCAGCTCCAGCTCACCCTTCTCTACTTCCTCACTGAAATTTCAAGAATGTCAGATGAAATACCTTGCTCTTTTCTAAACACTTCTGAACTGGCAAGATGTCAGTGACCTGGAGGGGATTCGGGTGAGAGCCAGAGAAATGATTAAACAGCTGGGGGTGCCAGTGATCCAGTGGGCGTTTCCTCTCTGCACCTCTAGAACTGACTTATGAGAAGACAGTCAAATAACTAGATATGTGTTTTTTGGCCCAAGGCAGACAAGAAGTATGGGCTAACTTGTCTCCAATTCTATTGCCAACAGCCAATAAATTGCATCTTTTCTCCTCCAAATGCACTGTCAGTATATATATTTAAGTTTTATTGAAAATAGTTACCTCAACTTTATTTGCACTCATTTCCCAGGGTTCTGGAGTGGTCACAGACTCTGGTTGCTGTGGGCCCCCATGGGATTTAAAAGGGCCTCCACTGCTCCATACAAGTCCAGGGAAATTGCCTCTGGAGTCAGAGATGGACCTCCATTTTTTCTCTAACTTGTCTGGAGATCAAGAGGGTGAGAATGAAACTTCTTTCACTGGAGACACATCACCTCCCATGACTATTTCTGGCTTCCTTTTGGGTGTGTGAGCAAAATCATTTTATTAAGCCATTTGTCAAGGAGCAGATGGGAAATCTGTCTTTTCCATTAGTCACGAGAAAGTGACCAGGGCAGCAATGGAGGGAACTGGTCAAGCTGTTGCAACCATCCAGACCAGAGTGAGGAAAGAGGCTGTGCTTTGCTCAGTCATCACAAGGTCCCAGGCAGCTCCCCAGGAGACCTTTAGCCAACAAGACCCTGTTTTCATTGGCTGCCCCTCTCTTAGTCTGAAATCCTTTACACTGAGATTCAGAGCCAGGAAGCAAGCATTGTAGAGCTGTGTGTCCAGCCAGGGAAGAGGGACAGGGGCTGCTAGCATTGGAAAGCTCCAGTGCCTTGCCCTTGACACTCCATATCCATGTTTAATTAATTTCCTAACTTTGTGGGGAAAAGATGAAATACATAAGGCCAACTGACCACTCCATAATTTGTTTCTGAATTTTGGCTGGACATAAAAGTCCACCCTCCCAAGCCACACAACATAATTTATTTTATGATTCCCACTCGGCATCAAGTCCGGGCTAACCTTGAGTTTAGAGGCTGTTTCTTTGCTTCCTGGTGCTGGTGGTCACAGTGTGTCCTTTCTTGGCAGTGGCTGTGGGCCCAGCAAAACAGACCTCTGAAAAGCAAGTGGATTAATCATTTTGAAGGCATGCTCGCCTCAACAGTCCCCTGCAGGATGTCTGAGAACCCGAGAGAGGAGACCATTGTAGTTTACAAGGGGCCAAGGGAGATGTCTGAAGACTCACAAAAAGAAGGGAAGAAAGGAAAAAGAAGAATGAAGGCTTTTAAATTGTACATGCTGGAGTTTTTGCTAAACCAAAAAGTATTACAAAAAATATATCGCCACTCCTATAGCAGAAACTGTGATGAGTCCAACCTTTTTATTACAATCAGGTTTTCTCTAAATATATTATGCCCTACAGGTCAAAATGATTTACTTCTCTATTTTGGGACATCTGAGTTCCATTCTACCGTTGCCAGTATGTTTTCAGCTGTGCCAAATCTGAGCAGGTCTGCGATTCCTTTGTAACATCAAAACAGAGACATTTATCATTGAGATTTATCATGGGACAGCCTGCCAGATGGTTTGGGTATTTTAAAGGTGAACTGTTTGGGCCTTGATTAGCTCATGCGGACTTCTAGCTAAAGACATCTCTATCAGCTGCTCTGCGCAAAGACACTGGTTTCCCCTCCACCCCACATGCTCCCCCTGTTCTTCTAGTAATGCAGAAAATATTAATGTAATGGCAGATGTGGCATAGATTGTCATTTCAGGAAGAAAACCAAGCCATAACCAATTCCACTGATTGCATTCTAATTATAATGTGACCTCCTGTTGCTTTGCATAGAGGCAGTATTCATTTCAGTACACCACTGTAAAACTTGCCGAGTCAACGACCCTCAAAGGGGCAATTGTAAGATTTAAGCTTGGAATTTTTTGCTTATACCAAAGACCTTTATTCTGCCAAGTCTCTGCTGATTGGGCCAGAAAGAATGCATTTGATTATATAGACTAAACTTATTGAGAACAGAACCTTTGTGCTTTGAAATGCTTTTCATTCAAATTACATTCAGACATTCAATCAGCATTGATTATGATATGGATTGGCAATGGGGAATGCCTTGGGTTTTGGTCTGGCTTGAAAGTTAGCTTGGTTCCACACTAGATAACTGCAACTGGGGAGTCAGCTGAGTTTCCTTAAATTTCCCACAAGAGGAGGGTTTTTCTGGAGAGACCACAGTTTTCTTATTCCCATGTGATTCAGTATCCCAAGATCATTTCTTTACTTGGAGATTTTGGATCTTTAGGCCTTCCAAATGTCATTAATCTTTGAGAATTATGGGGTATGTGTGCACACTTCTTGCCCATGAAAACCTAGGAGAATGCACCTTAGACTCAGATTCCAGGTCAGGGTTTTTGTATTGTGGAAGGAAGCAAGCACTGGGTGAGGATTTGGGAAGCAAAGATTCTATCTAGTCATACTGCTGTCTTTGTGGTTTAGGACAAGCCTCAGTTTTTTCATCTGCAGAATTACATAATAATAGGTGGTCTGGGGTTTGATTCATTGAGAGCCTTTGTCTGCAGCTAGACTTTTATCTCTGGAAAACTCCTAGTAAGATCAGTGTCCCAATTAGTTGGTTCTTTGCAGAACTCAGAGACATACTCAACTTTTTGTTTTAACTTTAAGGTTCTCTTCTGGTGCTTCCAGATTCCAGCCATTCCAGTGAGGCTGGATTTCCCACAGGAGGATGGAAGTTACCAGGGCTTCCTTTTCCCAAGGTGATGAAGTAGCTTAAGATAGCTCCATTCTCTTCTTGAAATTGCATACCATCAGCTCTCAGCTGCATTGACTGCTGACAAATATTTTCAACCTCAATAGCACCCCTAAATTCAGCATTTCCAAGTATATGGTCACTTTGGTTGGTATTCTAGAATCTCCAACACAATACTTCTTTTTCTTTCTACCAAGATAGCCTGTAACAGCCTCTCTTCCTCTCTTTCTTTTAGTTACTTCTTTAATTCTGTCACTTGAGTTCAAAACCTTGGAATATTCTTTTACATTTTCTCTCTCCTTTATTACTCACATAGAATTCATTGCCAAGTCATATGTACTGTGAATTAATTCTATCACTGACCATGTCTGCTCTTCCTAAATACCTATTTCCCCTAAAGCCACTCTTTCCTCGTTGGGCCCAATTTTTTTTCCTCTCAGCCTGTATGATAGCCTCTTTGATGGTTTCTCCAGCTCTGGTCCTCTACACCAATTCCTTCCTTCCTACTCCGGTCTGGTAGGCCACTTCTAAGATAGCCCTCATTCTACCCCTATTTCTTGGCATTTGTACCCTTGTGAAATCCCTTCCCTTTGTGTGTGGGCTAGGCCTGTGACTGGCTTGTAACCAATAGATTGTGAAAAGTTGATGGGATTTCATTTCCTTGACAAAGCTACATGAGATTGTGACTTCTGCCTTCTTGGCAGATTCTCTCCCCGCCTTCCTTGATGAAGCAAAGTGCCATGGTAGAGAGACCCATCTGGAAGCAACTGATCATGGTCTGTTGCCAACAGTGAGGAAATATGGCCTCCATATACAGGAACGGAATCCTGCCCACAGCCATGTGAGCTTGGAAGCTTCTCCAGTCAATCCTCAGATGACACTCCAGCCCTGACCCATACTTTGAGAACAGGGAGGAGGACCCAGATTCCTAACCCACAGAAACTGAGGCAAAAATATGGATTATTTTAAGCTGCCAAGATTGTGGTGATTTGTTACCCACTCATAGATACCCCATATACCAGGATGGCTAAAGTACCACCTGACAATGTCAACTCTTTACTAAAAAATAGTAAGTATTTTCAAGATTCTCTTTATTTGGCCTTCAACTACCTGCCCAAACTATTTTCCAGCTCTCTTTTCTGAAAACCGTTACCTCTTACTGTATGTAATTCTGGCTTTCCGCCTTTTACCTTTTGCTGACATTGTGACCGTTTCCTGGGTTCTCTTTATGACTAAATCCCATATCTTTTTAAAGGCCCACTTAAATGCCACCTCTTTCATAAAACCTTTTGCGACCCCTGCAGCAATATAGATCTCTGAGCTGTGATCATTCTGCATCTTAGGTCACTTTTCAGTTTTTACCTCCTGGAGGAGTTGTTTGAGAGCATTGCAACTCTACTACTGGATTACAGACTTTGTAAAGAAGGAGGCTACTCCTGGTTTATCTTCACATGCTGTCAGAGGTCCCTAAATAACAACTTATGGGTGGTATGCTCTCAGGGAAGAATTATGGATTCATGAAGAGAAAGACAGCTTGCCCACAAGAAAGGCAGAAAAGAGTGCTCTGTGGAATTGTTGGTTTGTTTAGTTGCTTATTCTTTCATTTATTCTTTCAGCTGGGTTCTCCCTACCACATGTCAGGCATTGTATTAGGGACTAGAGACAAGACAGGATACATGGGTGCTATGCTTAGAAGGGGGCCCTGTGCTCAGAGTTTAATGTTCTGTGGTTGCCAGTTTTAGATTCTTAATAGTTTTATCTTTGGATTTACATTTTACAAGTGAAGTTCATTTGGACAGTAGAGTACATGACAGGGGCTCAGGGATACCATTTGTATCACTCTGCTCCCCTGGAATGGATTCTAAGCCACTCATTCCTCATACCTTCCAACCTTACAGGGGGCCTTGGCACAAACACAGGGAGAGTTGGGGTTTGGTGTGCATGCCCAGTATGCCAAGTCACGGGCACTTGAGAGGGTCTGTACTTGCTCCACAGTTGGACTATGATATTAAATAGTAAGTGAAAAACACCGTGACCAATTGAAAGAGAGAGACCTCAGAAGAAAATAAAAAAGCTTTTATCTTGCTTTTAAACAGTAGGCCCCACTTTTTATTGGTGTGAGACCCTGCAAATTATAGAGCTGGCCCTGACCAAGAACCAGCTTAAAGGTCCAGATCTAGCAAGGAGAGACAACAAACAAGATGACTTGAGAGGGTCATGAGTGCGATAAAGAGAGTAAAATTCCGTGATGTGCTGGAGAGTATGGTGTGTGTGGGGGGCATATTACCTTAAAGAAGATCATTAGGGAACCCTCTCTAAGAAGGCGACATTTGAGCTGACATCTGAAGGAAGAAATGGGCTAGGCCATGAAAGGAGTTGGGGCCGTTTCCAGGCAGAGGACAGTGCTAGGTCAAAATCTTTGGGGCTGGTACAAGGTTGGCATGGTCAAGGGCTAGACAAAAAGTCTGTGTGGAAGGAGCCTGATGACCACATAAGAGAGGATACTTGGGGTGAGTTTACAGAAGTAGGACTCAGCTGGGTTCTCTAATGCCTTGCTGGCTATGGGAAGGAGACAGGTTGCCTCTGAGCCCGCCCAGGTCTGAGGGCCTGCATTTTTCCCACCTACAGTCACTAAGTAGGGGCTTTACTGCTGTAGGCTATGCTTGTAGTTTTTAACCTTAAATTTTATTTCTTTTTTCAGTATCAATAAAACTATTTTATATCCTTTAAAATACAGATATTTTACACACAGATAGATTACTTAGAAAGGATGTAAATAATCAAGTGAGGTCCAAGGGGTAGAACTAGAGAAAGTTTTACAAGACAGACTTTGTTTTCCTTTCCTACAGAACCTCATGGTTTCTCAGATTTGTTCCAAGGAGCACAAATTGCCATCTCATACCTCAAATCTGGGACCCAGAAATATTTCATTTGCTCTGCAAGTTTGCTCTGCACGAAACTGCAGTGCCCCTCCAAGGGCTCTGTGCTCCCCAGATAGCTCTGTCCTCATTTCTCCTGTTGTGTCCCACTTGCTCTTCTCTCCTTGCCTGGACCCTCTTCTTTGTGGTTTCTCAAAGAACATTGCAAAAGAACATTCCGTAGCGTAGTGCAGACCTAGAGATGTTGGCATGAGGCTGATCCATGGAGCCAAATACACAGAAGAATTAAATCCCCGAGATGCTCTTCCTCGTTCTGTTTCCAAGCCCCTTCACTAACTTTGGCAGGCAGAGGTGGGCAAAGGTAGGAAAGAGGGCCAGGAGTTCTGGTTCTCGTGCCCCTGGGCCCACCTGTCTGCGGCCTCCATTGTGTGTGTTCCACAGATGGGATAATCCAGGAGGCCCCATAGGGCCAGAGAGTGTGCCCTGCCTCATGGTTGTTCCTTTAAAGCTTTGGGGCTTTGGCTGGGAAGGAAATTAAGTAATTTTATTAGTTTTCCTCAATAGTGCTAAAATTATTAATCTTCAAAGATAAGTACCGTTTAGTACATAATGATTTAGACTTGTTGGTAATTATAATTTTGAAGAGTTTGAGCTTGCTGTCAGCCAAGTAATTAAAGGGGTGGGACCACAGTTCTATTTTGTTCTTGACAGTTGTGTTTCTGGTAAGAACTCTCTCTGTGGGGCAAAAATGCCCTCATTCTAGGTCCATGCTGCCCCAAGAGGGTAATTTAATCAACTAAAATAGTCCACTGACTTGCGAAGAGTTTTTTTACTAATCTTACCTGCTTCCCCCCTTCAATTCCTCCCCAATAATACTCCTATCGTTTTTGAAAAGTCTGCTCTCCATTGATTGAATGTGTCCGGAAGTTCTGGGTCTGAGCCCAGGGAAGAAACTCCACTGCTTTCTCTCCTCTGCAATGGCCCGTTCACCCAGTCACCCAGGAGCCACCATTTTTTAAAAGCTTTGTGCATATACTAGCGCTGGCTTACCAGAAATGAATGAAAAGAAAAGAGAAAGAGAAAATGGAAAACTAATGATTCAAGAAATCACATAGCACCAGATAATTCTATTTTGAAATCACAGCAGTGGCACCCAGAGGCGGATGCTCCCCAAATTACTAGTGAAAACCCTTTGATATATCCAGTTGTAAGAAAGCCCAAGGCACTTTTTTATTATTATTATGAGTGCCTCACATTCCCTGAAAGAAGCGTTTAGCAGCTATTTTTAAATGTCTGTGTGTGAGCAAGCTAAAAAGAAAATAAAACTCTAAAAATCTCTAATCCTAAATGTGTTTGAGTGCTGGCTTTTACTTAGAATAAAACCCAAGTTCTTACAATGGCATTTGAGACCCTCTGAGAGCTCTCCGACCTCACCTGTCCCCTTCTCCTCTCACTGCTGTAGTCTCCCAGCCCTCTTGGTAGTTCAGGATCCCACCAGGGAGCAGGGACCCTGCTCAGCCCCTGCCTGTGCGTGATGCTGTGCCTGGATCTCTTCCCTGGGTATCTGAGTGCCTCATCCCTCCCTTCTTTCAGGGTATTCCTCCTGTCTTGCTCATCGAGGCCTTCCCTTGCCATACCATATAAAACCACAATTTTCTACTTTGACATGGTAAAAGGGACTTGGCAAGAGTGTTAAGGTAAGGATCTTGAGATGGGGAGATTATCCTGGATTATCCAGGTGGGCTTCCCTTGAGCACAGGGTATTTATGAGTGGGGTCACAAACAGAAAAAGGTGTGACAACAGAAACAGAGGTTGAGTGATACCTTTGAAGATGGAGAAAGAGACCGTGAGCAAGAAAAGCAGGCAGCTTCTAGAAGCTGGAAAAGGCAAGGAAACAATTCTTCCCTGGGGCCTCTATAAGGAAGCAGCCCTGCTGACACCTTTGCTCATTTTGGACTCTGACCTCCAGAAGTGATGGTAATAAATCTGGATTGTTTTAACCCACTGAGTTTGTGGTTGTTTGTTATGGCAGCAAAAGGAAACAGGACCCAGACTCATAAGACCTCAAAAAATATGACTGTGTTAAACTCGTTGCTTTGTGAAATCTATGAAACTTCTACTTTCTTTCAGGATTTTCTGTATGTGTCAAAAGAGGAAACCTTCTAATATGTGCATTCTGGTCTCCTCTGGTACCTCAGGACAGCTTTTGACATTTAGCAAAAAGTTTCATTGCATATTGAGGGGAAGTGCTGGGCCTGGTATATTTCCAGGTAGCTCATTTGAGGATGGGGAGAAGCAAAGTTACACCTGCCATTAACAGTGGGATGCTGCTCCTATATCCATTTAAAAAGCTTAGACTTCTTTTTAAAACTTTATTTTTATTGTTGGCACTACTACATATGTCCCGTTCCTTTGCCCACCTCCACCCAGCCCCCGCCTCCCCTTCCCTCTGGTGATCACCACTCTATTGACTATGTCTATGGGTTCTGCACATATGTTCTTTGGCTAATCCCTTCATCTTCTTCAATCCAGCCCCTCTGCCTCCCTCCCCTCGGATAGCATCTATTCCATGCAACCATGCCTCTGTTTCTATTTTGTTCATTTATTAGATAAATGTTCATTAGATTTCACATATAAGTGAGAACATATGGTACTTGTCAGCCAAGTGAATTAATTCTCTTCTGTCTAAGGATGTGATTGGCTGGTGGGTTTTGAAAGTAATGTCTTTTATAGTTATTCAGAAAAGTGAACTTCAGGAGTCAGAGCTCACAGATGATGAAAAGGGTTTGTAGTTTCACCTGATACAGAGAACTAAATCCAAATAGGGCAGAAAGAGTCATGGGGAAGTCACACAGTGGCCTATGAGGACTATCTGAAAAAAGTCCAGCCGTTGTTAATATAATGGGAATGGTTTCATGACGTCAGTGTGAACTGGCAGCCCAGGAGAGTGGACTGGAATGCACATGCATGAACAATGACGACTTCACTGTACGAGTCAGTGGGGGTGGTGGATGCTGTTGAGTGAGCATGTGTACTGTGTGACTGTCACATTCAAAATGACTGATCCTGTAGAGCAATAAATCCACATCAAATTTTGTATTAAGTGTGAACATTCCTCTATGGAAACTATTTGGATGACTCAGAAGGCCACACTGTGGACAACTGGTGACTGGCAGCTTCATCACAACAACTCACTCACTCATTCATCACATCTCCCACAGAGATTTTTTGTCCAAATATCATATCACCCAGGTGACTCAGCACCCCCTATAGCCCAGATTTAGCACCCCAAAACTTCTACATTTTCCCCAAACTAAAATAGCCTTTGGAAAGGGAAAAGGTTTCAGATCGTCAATGAAGTTCAGGAAAATACGATGGGGCAACTGATGGCAATTGGGAGAACTGTGTAAGGTCCCAAGGTGCCCACTTTGAGGGAGACTGAGGCATCAGTGTTCTATATACAATGTTTTTTTTTGCATCTTGTGTCTTCTTCAATAAATGTCCCTATTTCATATTACATGGCTAGATACCATCTGGACAGACCTTGTATTTCTATTCATTCACTCATGAAATTTGCCTAATTTTAATTTGGGGTGAATTAAAACATTTCAAAAAATTATTCATGTAATCTTCCCAGCTCTTGTGCCCTTGTCCTTTATCTTCTTTTCTGTCTCTTTTCTGTCTGTCGAACTTTATCTTTTCCTGACCCTCTACTTCCTGCAATTGCCTGTATTTGTCAGGATAATGTTAGCACTTGAAATGCTTTCTGGCTTTATTTACAAGTGATGATAATTTAATTGGGGAATCAGAAAGTCCAAAAGTACTCTCCCCCCAAGTGTCCTTCATTTAAAAACAGGAGAAGTGTTGAGTGGGTGGCTTTGTGGAATATGAATGTCATTCTGGAAAGGGCACTGTACAGAGTCCACACACATTCTGCAGAACCAGCTTAACTGGTGGGAAGGGAACATACCGGTGTCTACATTGCCACACCATCTTTTACCACAGCTTCTGTAGTGGAAGGGGGTAAAGTTTTAAGTGGCACCTTTATTAGATTCCACCATGACCCTTCAGACCTTTAACATATCTGTGGCAGTGTGGACAGAAGTATAAATATTGTGAAAAGTTTTTTGATGAACTTTTGTATTTTCTTCCATTATAAGTACCTGGCACAGACATATTGGGATGGGAATTCATTAGCTATTTATTTTAAAACTAGGAATGAGACATATAGCCAGTTAGAGATATTTGTTGCACATCTTATGTTTTAAAGAAGAATGTTCCAGCCTCGTATGGTCTTTTGTTTGCATAGATCCCCCCCAACCCAACCCTGATCACAGAGGTTCTTCTCACCCTGCTATGCCTCTTGGGGTTGTCACAGGAAAGGAGTGGTCTGTGACATCTGTTCTCCTTTAATCATCAAGGTTGGTTGAGGATGGATTGTCAGGTATTCTTTCATCCATCATGACCTTGAGTGTATCCCTTCTAAAAGAGAGACATACTTGGTTCAAAAGAGGCCTCCCCTAGAGCACATTTGTGAGGCAAAAGGTAAAACAATTGTTATTGAGTCCATAGACTTTGCTCAGTATCCCTGGCAATTCTTCGATTCTGTCTATTTTTAAGATACAAAATCTCTTGAGTTTATAAAATCTTGGAAAGGCTGAAAGAGCTTCTCAAGATCTCAGTACAGTTGAGCTATAATTCACTTAGTCATCTTCCCCCTTCATCATGGACCCCTTTGTGCATCCTTTGATCCTTCCACCCACAGATCCAAACAGTTATTGAATGCCCATAAACAAGAATCAGCCCAGCCCAGGCATCAAAAATCTCTTATGTCAATTGGAAGGACCAGCTGCAGTGTTCTAGACCCTGCAGTAATTTAGAGATGTGTAGGGTGCACAGAAGAGGGAGTGTGCAGCATGGAAAGTGATGAAGGACAAGGAAATATGCTTGGAGTTGCTGGTGTGTCCTGGGGAAATACAGTTATTTTCCAGGTGCTTAAGGTGTTAATAGACTAAGTCCTGCCCTAGTTTTATTTGTTTTTTAAATTTTTTAAAAATGTTACTTTTAATTACTATTGACCTTCAGTATTATTTTATATTATTTTCAGATGTATTGCATAGTGGTTAGACACTTATATAATTTACAAAGTAATCCCTCCAATAGTAAATAACATAGCAAACCTAAAGATCACTGTTTCTACATTTATTCTTTCACTGAGCCAACATTTCAGAGCTATGGATACCCAGAGGAGTTGGACACACACCCCCCACTCACAAAGGAACTTGGCAAAATAATGAATAAATGAATGTGCTAGAAGTTATTAGGTCCAGATTCTATTCAATGCAAGAGTAACTCCTGAGTCCTCCTTAACCTTGAGATTTGGCTATAGCTGAACTCAATACATGACTTTACAACTGGTAAGGGCACTCTGTCCACTTAACCACACTCATATGGGATCCTGGAAAGAGACCTGCATCAGAACATTTTTTGAATTAAAATATAATCTTTAGCTTATTCTCAATTAAGAAGGGCAATATATTAAACATAGAATTTTAGATGATCAGAACTAGACTCTAAATATATCCACTTCAGTCACCCTCTGCCATATTACTGATGAGTGGGAACAGAGTTTCAAAATTGTAGCAAGAACACAAGTTTTCCTACTTCGGCCAGTGTTGGCTCAACTAACACATTGTTTTTTTTAAAATAAATATTTTATTGTGGTAAGAACACTTAACGATTAAACATGATATCTATCTGCTTATGAAATTATTTAATATATAATACAGTGTCATTAACTATAGACATACTGCAACAGATCTCTAGGGCTTATTCATCTCATTTAATTGAAACATTATTCCCTTTGATTAGCAATTTCCCATTGCTTTTTTATTTTATCCCACACCTAATCACAGGAGAGCACAATGCAGAGCAACTGGGTTTGATGAGAGTTTGGTCTGTGCTTGAGAAGTGTTTGGAGCACAGAATGAAATTTCTCATTCTGTGGTCATTTTAGTGTTGAAGTGTGAACAGCCGTGCAGAACCACCACGATGTCTATGGTCAGCAGAGACACACCATCACACCAGTGGACACTAGCTGCTTTTGGTGAAGACTCTGTAGAACTAAAGAAAGGGCCTTTAGCCCTGGCTGGTGTAGCTTAGTGGAATGAGCGCGGGCTGCGAACCAAAGTGTCGCCAGTTTGATTCCCAGTCAGGGCACATGCCTGGGCTGCCAGCCAGGTGCCCAGTCGGGGCCAGGTGAGAGGCAACCACAGGTTGTTGTTTCTCTCTCTCTTTTTCCCTCCCTTCCCCTCTCTCTATAAATAAATAAATACATACATACATACATAAATACATAAATAAATAAATCTTTATAAAAAAGAAAGAAAGGGCATTTAAATGGTAGCCCAGCTGTTTAAAACACTCACCTTGGGTCAATCCTGCTTTCTAGTCATAATTCTGACTACTATGAAGTTTATTTAAAAGCAGAATTCTAATTGATTATGTTCCAAACACCTGGAAGGAAATGTTCTATGAATTTAAATTATTCTTGCTAATGTTTACCTCAAAGACAAACTTGGTCCTCTAGATACAGGGCAGAAACTGCCCATCCATTGTGATGTAATTTGGACTAAGAGATGGAATGTTTGAGGACCAATCTGGACAGTTTCTCACCTCCTTTCTAAAACTACCTCTGAAGTTTGACCTTCTTGTCTTCC
>PVKM010012023.1:0-32309 GCA_004027735.1 Carollia perspicillata | reverse complement strand
CCGCAGTGCACCCCCTCATGGGTCCCCGTTCCTGGATCAAACTGGACTGCCGAGAGCCCACGCACGGGTGCCACATCCATTTTAACACAGGCAAAAATCCGATTTCTCGGGAAGACATTTGCTGCTGCACTTCCTGTAAGACGGTTAACATTGAAGATACGGCGTGTTCTAAGCACAGTCAGCCCTCGATGTGGTTTCACAGGCTCTCGGCCAAAGCGACTTGTGTGAGACAGGGTGGAAGGATCCCCGTGTTCCCGTGGGCCAGTTGATAAAAACAGGAGAGGCTCCTACGGCCTGTTTCTGGTCACAGAAACATCGCCAAACAGCTCAGTAAAGACCCCCAAGCCCTGCTGATACTAAGCCCTGAAAGAAATGTGAGCTCTACACTCATTTAAGAGGGATGAATAAAAAGGAGAAAGACAGCGCTTTTCCAACCTGCTGAGTCCAGTTCAGGGTCGCGGGCGGCTGGGCAGACCCCTGTCCCTGGCCAGGCAGGACGGCCCTGGACAGTCACCCTTCCAGCACCGGGTCACTCACACCAGCTCCCGCAGACTGGGCCAGAGGGGACGCGGTTCCTCAAACCTGCACGCCGCTGGGGTGTGGGAGGAAGTCCCGAGCCCCGTGCCCAGGTGGGAGAACCGCAAACTCCAGGGACTGCGCCCCCAGCTGGAATCAGTTTTCTTTCTCATCAGCAGCCTGAGGAGCCCTGTTGACCGTGTGGGCAGTGCAGGCAACAACGCCAAGGGGGCACCTGCGGAATTTAAAACGGCGCGCGATCACTGTCTCCGAGAACTCGGCGCAGTGAAGCCTCCGAGTCCCTGTAGGGACTGGGGACGGGCTGCTGCTTTTGCGATAATGAGGGCTACATCATGCTCACCCTTCAACGGCCGATGCCCGGAAACTTAGAAGGAAATGTGGAAATCAGTCAATGAAAACACCGATCCTTAAGAATGGCGAACACCGATTCTCCCTTTCTTCAGCCCGGGCTTTCCACTTTAACTACACTTCCTCCCATCGCCCCACTCCTGTTCGTTTTATTTCTGGTCACCGAAATCCACTTTCCAAGCCTTGTGAATGCGAAGCTATTAAAAATGTTTGGGAAATATATTCTACTTACATGCATGCACGAATAAAATGTTTGAGATTTTTTTCTCACAAAAGATAATTTTTTCTTTTTGTCTCTTAAAAGGAGAGGGATAAAGATCACCCAGAAGAGAACAGAAAGGGGACTCACAGGGCGGGAACCCATACTTGCGGTACACAAATTTGACAGATGCCTTCTCTCACTCAGAATAGAAATCGGAAAATTAAAAGTACCACACATAAGACAAATCAAGCCAAGAAAAAACAGACAACAGTCTTGAAAAGACACTTTAAAAAGGAGGACAGGCAAATGGCCAATAAATATATTAGAAAGTTTGAATTTTCACTAGTCGCAGTGATAATAAACAGTAAATCCACAGTGAGATAACATTACACACCCATTAGGATTCCTAAGATGCAAAATAAAGAAAATATACATTATTGGTCAGACTATAGAGCAAGTGGCCCTCTCATATAGAGCTGGCAGAGGTCAAATTTGAAAGATCAATTTGGAAACACTTGATACAGGTACTAAAAGCTAACATGCACACCCTAGGACCCAGCGATTCCCAGTATACATCCTTGGACATTTGTACATATGTTCTGCAAGAATGTACTAGAATTGTCCTGGTAGCAGTGTTTGTAACAGGCCCAACCTAGAAGTCACACATGTCCTCATCAACAGATGGATAGATACATTGTTATATTTACAGATGGAAACACTATGCAGTGATGAGCACGAAAGATCCATAATGAGATGCAGGGATGGGAGTGACTCTCACAAAGACAGGGGTGGACCAGGAGCCAGACACAAAACAGCTACAGAGTTGATGTCCACACCCCCCGCCCCCGAGCAGGGAAAGGCAGCGTGAGTGTGTTTGGGCAGGGGCGGGACAGGGCCTGAGAGGGTCGGAGGGGCGGCAATGTTTGTTGGCCAGGGTGCTGGGCAACCCAGTGCGTTTGGGTTAATATGTATGGAGTGATGCACACGCAACATGAGTATTTTCTGTCTGCATATTATGCGTCAACCACGGTCTGTAAAAAAGTATCCAGAGAAGACTAGTCTAAGTGAGAAAAATCTAGAAATATAGGTTCCATTTCTTGCTCTGCTGTTTAATGTGTCCCCAAACCGCCACAACAAAAAATTAAATTGTCTTAGGTTTATATGCTAAGGGAAAAGAAAAGTCTGCCCTGCCTCCTCATAGGATGGTTGGAAAGCCACACGGAACAGAGACGACTAGTCTGATGATGCATGAAAGCATATATATATAAAGCTATTATAATTAATATACGTATAGCACTGATAGATGACTCAAAGCAAATAGAAAGATATTTGATATAATTTAGTTTAATTATATAGAGAGAGTCAGGTAATAACCCTCTAGCTGGTTGAAGAAAAAAAAAGAATCAAAATTTTTCCCTCACTTCCTGAACCAAAATGAATCAAGATGTAGCAAAGCTTTAAAATAAAAAATGGAAATTATAAGAAGGCAAAGGGGGAAAAAGGCTAAAGCTTTTCGCATAGTCTTAGCTAGGAGAGAGCCTTTCTAAGCCAAACCATTGCAATGTTTTCCAATGAGCCTGTGCAACTTTTATAATAAGCTAATTAAAATATAGTAGAAAACATGTGTAAGTGAATCTAATTCCTATATCTTATATTTACATAACACCCTTAGCATTTTCTTGAAGCCGCTTCCAAGATGGTTGTCTAATTATGGTATAAACCACCGTCATTCATTAATCCACTTGACTGGAAAAAAATAGCACCTACTATGTGCCAGAAACTTTTCTAGAGCTGGAGACACAGTGGCGAGTACACAGCACTAGGTCCCTGCCCCCAGGAAACTTCCTGTGCCGTGGAAGCAGCCAGAAGCTGTGCTGAATGAATACTACTGGGTGAGGAGTGTTTATGAAAAAAATGCAAAACGGAAAGAAGACAGGTGTGCTGGGACAGGGGTGGAGGGGTTACTAAGAGGTGGGAAGTCTTCACTAAGAAGTTAGTTTTTGAACAACAATGGAGGGATGAAGAGAGAGGGACCTGTAGGGACAATGCCTTCAGGCAGAGGGAACAGCTTGGGCTAAGGTGTGGAGGCAGCCGTGCATCTGAACACAGGGAACTGCCCAGAACGTTCTGTGGGCAGAACGGGATGAGGGAGGGAGAAAGCACTAATGTTTAAGGATGAGGAAGGCAAGGCAGCTGGCTGGGGGCCTCCTACCTAGAAGGGTATCCACTTCAGCTTTTACTCCGAGTGAGATGAGGAGCTGCCCAAGGGTTGGAGGGGAGCAATGTCGTGATGGCGCTGGGCTCCTGAAGTGGAGGAGGGCAGTTAAAGAAAAACAAAATCCGAACTAGAGATAGACAACAATTACAGCAACGAGAAGGAGATGATGGCACAAAAGGAGAGGGCAGAATTGCTGTCCTCCCTCCGTCAAATATTTGAGTACGCTGGTGGGTGCCGGCTAGGATGGTAAGAATGAATGAGACACAGATCCTGCCCTCACTGGAAACGGCCAAGAGGCGCTAAAACATAAGCATAAGTCACTTACACACAGCAGGAAACAGCCCTGGCTGATGTGGCCCAGTTGGTTGGGTATCGTCCTGCAGACTGAAAGGTCAGGGGTTCGAATCCTGGTCGGGGCGTGTGCCTGAGTTGCAGGTTCGGTCCCCAGTCAGGGGGTAACTGATCGATGCTCCTCTCCCTCCTTCTCTCCCTCCCGTCCCTTCTCTAAACTGAATCAAAAAGAAAACGGTGGTCAGAGACGAGTGTCCGTCTTGGTTGACAAAGGGAGAGAGTGAGGGCAGCTGGCATTTCGGCTGCTCCGTGAAGGCGCACGTTTGTTCCGCCTGCTCCTGACTGCTAGGTCCCAGCACCTAAAACAGCAGTTGGCACAGTGACCAGGACATATCTGTCACCTAAGGACGGAGGCGTCTCAGTGTGCGGATGTGGAGGGAGAAGGGCACTCGAGCAAAGGGAGCGGAGTAAGCAAAATCACCACCCTGAAGAGTTCCAGTTGAATTTGGCCAAAGCCAACGATGAAGAGAGATGAAGTTAAACCATGGCATAGGGGTAGGTCCCAGCAGGTCCTGTGGAGGGGCCAGGCCTGTTTCGTCTGTAAGAACTGGAGGGACCCCAAAGCTTTCAGCAGTGAGGAGAGGGCACTGCCCTGGAAAGACGCATCTAAAAGCAAGGGTGGGCCATTGAGACGACCAGCCACCCGGTGGATGGAGTCTAGCACCAGTTCAGATGACACTACAAAAACCTGGACAGAAGGTGAGGAAGGCCTCCATCTGGTTGCTGTCACTTGGTCATCACATGTACTTCCACTTCAGTGAGTATTCGTACAGTAATTCCTTCCCTTGTCTTCTCCACTAGAAACATTCAGTCCTGGTGGAGGACGCATGTCATCGCCCCCCCAATTCCCTTGTTCCCTTTATCACAGTAATAAAGCACCTCAGGCTTTAGCTGGACCCGTGGCTAACAGTAAGAGAGACTGTATTTCTCAGCCTCCCCTGCGAAGGTGAAGTTTTGGCAATGGCTGGGGCAGAAGTGAGGAGTGCACCTCCTGGGACACCCCTTCTAAGGAAGTGTCCTGCCCTGCACTTCTGCCTGCGCCTTCTGCCGGGGGCTCCTCCCCCTTTTCCTCTCCTGCGTGACATAGGTGTTGGAGATTCTGCCCTTTTGGGACTGCATACCCTTTATTTAGCCTTTTCCTGGTGGAATGGAGGTGGTGGTCAGGAGTGGCTGCAAGGATTTCCCTTTCCCAGGCGTTTGCAAAAAGAGAAAATACAGGCCTGTGAATAAATTCTGTCCAGTGGGATGTGAGTGACAATGTGGTACAGTGTCCGGGTCATGACCTTAAGAGGAAGTTCTCTGCTTCCTCCTGCCTCCCTCCTGAGGGTAGGAACTTGCCCCTGGGGGTGGTGAGCCCACCTTGGCCCAGGGTGTCATACTATAGGGTACTGAGCGAGATTCCTATCTGCTGTGGCAGCAGGGCCCAGCCTCCCTGGATTGGGTACAGATGTGGACTTTTGTACGCAAGAGAAGCAACTTCCACCTTAGTTAAGTTATTGTTATTTGGTCTCAGGTAATAACAGCCAAATCAGTATCTTAAAATATAATTTATAAAGATGGACTATCACCACTATGTATTGAATGAATATGATTGAAGGTATAAAAGTGTCTATGTAAGTAAACTAATAATAAATATTTTCCCCGTTCCACTGAGCTTTGAGCATGAAACATCTATAGTCTACGGAAAAGGAAAACAGCAATATAAAGCTTGCATTGCCATCAATTTCTCTATCATAACCTTTGCCCCATGTCCTAACTTGCTTCCTCGTAAGGCAGATGAGCTCGGCGTGCACCCGCTGTTGAGACGAAGCCAGTGCACAGGGCGCTACTGGTTTCCGATTCAGGCTGGATCACCCCACAGACAAGGCCTTCGAGGGGAAGTGGACTGCGAAATCTTCGCATTCTGAATTTCCCATCACTCTTCTCGGGCAAACAGTATAATGATACGGATGTGAATATTATTGTCTGATTGCGGGACTTCTGTCATTGCTTGTTTGCACACAGACTGCAGCAACAGTTTCAAGCAGCAACAGTTTCAAGCAAGTCATGGGACCACTCATATTGACGAACATTTGACACTGGGATTTAAAGCATTTATATCTACATTTGCTATTACTTCATAAGTAAGTTTGCATCTTCGTATATAAATTGGGACTTTAGGATTTCTGCTGGCACAGCCCATCTGAACAAAGCTGTTTACGATCAAGTTTGTGTGCTTATATTACTAAAGGACTCTCACAGAAACACGAACAGTCACATACGGCTCCTTAGGGTACAGTTCTGTTTGTCTTTTGTGGCAGAACACTGGAACGGTGACTTATTTATTAGCCAGTGTTTGAAAGAGGGAACTGAAGGCACTAGAAAAATGTTTGGGGGGCTGGCTTTTAGAAAAAGGGGTTGTAATGGAGAAAAGCTGGAGATAGGTATCTTATTCTCTGAATAAAAATAAACCTCAAAAAAAAAGGGGGATATTTTGACTTTATAATGCCAAAAGTTCTACACTGTTGAAAACAGAAACAGTGAAATATAATCACTGGTTCTGAAAATAAACAGGTTTTATTTTCTATATCACTGAAGTTAGTTGGTATAAACAGTATTGCCTATTTTTCTGTTATCAAGATTTTATCATTGTTGCTGTTGGTTTTACTTGGAATATTAAGTACTGGGAGTTTGTTTTGCTGATCCTAAATTTCCAGAACTGTGTTTAACAAGTTATTAGTCAAGCTTTAAAAAAGGGTGTTGATTGAATGACTAAATGAATGGCTGAATAATGTTTGCATCTATGAATTATGATTTCTACTAAATAAGGTGAAATAATTACCCATCATATTTTGAAGATCCCAGTAGAAAAATAGGTATTACACAGAAATATTTTCCTTAAAAATATGAAAATAAGATCACTTATCTTCAGTAAAATGTTTTATAAAGAAGGCTGCTTCAGCCCTGGCAGGTGTAGCTCAGTGGATTGAGTGCGGGCCTGCGAATGAATTTCGGTTCGATTCCCAGTCAGAGCACATGCCTGGGTTGCAGGCTAGTTCCTAGCAGGGGATGCATGAGAGGCAACCATACATTGATATTTCTCTCCCTCTCTCCTTTACCTTTTAATGGTAAATAAATAAAACCTTTAAAAAATAAAAAATATAAAAACATCTTGAAAAATAAAAAGAAGGCTGCGTCATAATCTGGGGTTTTGTTTTTTTGTTTTTGTTTTTTTTTAGTTTTGTAAGGCTACTCACTACATTTGGCAATACTGAAATATTTGATTTTCCAGAGCTGTGACTTTAGTGTAAGGCCTTTTAAAAAAAGACATCATTATGAACATAGGTTTAGAAAAATAACTGGACCAATATTTTTTACATCTGTGAAAAAATATAGCATTGAAAAGTCAGTAAGATTATAATCATAAGAAAAAACAAATAATTCGCTTGAACAGTTATGTTATCTGGTATTGTTGATAAATAGTCATCTTGGCTCCCATAACCACCTATTCACGTGCAATACACACAAAACGACTGAAGTTACAACCAGCAGAAGTTCTCATCTATTCACAATAATTTTAACTATTGTAAATCACATGCCAATAACCAGAATATCATTTGTTACCAACATGGAAATGTAGCCTAGGGGTCTAGAGGTAATCTGTTTCCTTAATGTTCTCATTGAGAATGTGGTTTTGGAATAGGTATTAGTTTTGCAACATTTACGAAAAACAAATAATGTGACACTGGAAAGCAACACTATTCATTTAACATAATGAGTTGCTATGCAGTAAGTCAGATCCTCCCAGAGAGTACATTACACAAATTTGAAAGCTGTATTTATTATTTAACATCTCATTCCCAGACAGGTGCTTACTCGCTAGTAAAACCGAGTTTAGCATACAAAATTTGAAGCCGTTCAACAGATAGCAAAGCTTTTTTAAAAACATATCATGCATGTAGTTAAAGCATTTATTCCTTTTTCCTCAACAGTATTGAAACTATTTTAACTGCCATAAATAATAAAGATGAAATATGAATTGTATTAATAGTCAGAGGTATTCGAACTGAAGCTTGGGTTTAAAAAAAATTATCATTTAAAAGTATGGTTGGAAATAGACATATTAAGTTGCCTTTCAGTATTCTAACAAGTGATACCACTTAATAAGAAAGAGTTTTGTTACGGTAAAGTGTGTTGTTAGACTAAATGCTAGGATATTCTGATATTCCCTAGGTTGAACTGACTTCTTATTGTAGGCTATTTAATGAGTTTGTGCTCCCAGTTGTATATAAGCACATGGCGAATTTGCCAGAGTTTATGGTCCCCAGGAACTCGCTAGCTATAAGGCCTTCTGCCTAGTGGGGCTAGTTAAGGAATAACCAAAGGTGTCTTTTTCCTTCACGAATACCTTAAGTCTTAAGCCTCAGGGGTAATTTGGGGTGGTCTAGAAACCATAAACTATTAGAAAAGTGCTTATAAATGCACAGAAGGTATCACTGGCTCCAGCTCCTCTCTAACAGCCTAGCCTGGACCTCCACGAGCTGGGCACCTTCGGCGACTGGCCGAGTAATTGCCATTTTTGGCACAGACCACCCAGGTTATGGCTCCATGCCAGGGCCGGCCAACCTGGGTAACCTTGTGTCCGCTGATTCGCAGCGAGTGCATTCAAGTCAGCAAAATCACTTACGACTGAGTTTTTCATCATGGCTTTGACTGTGAAGCCCTCAGAAACCAGAGTGTGAGGCTGGTGCGCCGGGAGCGACTGTTGGGCCAGCAGCTTGGTCCTCTTCTTCGGCATCTTTTCAGGGCATTTGGTTAGGGTCTTTTTTTCTGCCACCATCTTCCTAGGAAATGTCTTGTTCTCATAAAACGTGTAGTACAAGAATCAGTAGGTTTTACGGATGTGAGGAGGTCGGGGAAAAAAACGTCAAAAGGCGCGTTAATGGTAGATATTCAACCGCTCGCCGTGCCCAGGTTGATCCAGATGTTGGGCAGCTCCTAGGTGACGGGGTTTGAGGGGTGGGGCGGGGCGGGAAGCAGGCGGGACCTCGGCTGGAGCTACAACGAGCTTCCAAAGGTGAGCTTCTCGGTTGCTAAGCGACACGTCAACATTGTGGGTGAATGGACCCACCCCCGGTGACGTGTGTTTCCTGGTCCTTAACCCGGAAGAACGGCGGGCGGCAGGCGGGGTGATGAGAAACTTTGCGCTAAAACTACGACTCCCAGAAGGCCACGGGCTGCTCACAGTCTGCGCGTGCGTACTCCGATAGCCGGGCGCGGAGGAGGGGAGTCCGGGTAGATTTAACCCCCGAACACGCCGCTGGTGAGAGGCGCGGGCTGGCGCCTGTGGTCGCGGTGGCCCCCTTCATGTCCAGCAGTCCGCACCTGCCCAGTGGCCATGATCGGTACGTGGTGCCTTGTCAGGTACAGCCTCTCTGCGCCGCCCTCCGCCCCGCTGTGGCGCCACGCCAGTCCTCGGACCACGGGGACTCCACGGTGCCTCCTCCCCCGCCCCGGGTTCCAACTGTCAGTGGCAGCGAGGCCGTGTCCCCGCCGCCGGCCTCCCGGTGCCCGCTGTGCTGCGGGAGAGAGTGTGTGTGTTGCGATAAGCTCCCGCCCCACTCCCGGTTTGACAGGCTGCCCGCTGTGACGAGTGGGCGACCGAGCCCGGTTGGCGCCTGTGCGCCCCCCCAGGTGAAGCCCCGCCCCGCGGTCCCGCCCGGAGCGCGCTGCCCTCCTGACCTGCGGGCTCCTTGGCGGGGCCCGCGGGCTGCTGCCTTCCAGCTCAGCCCAGACTGACAATGCACTGTATACCCGCTGCCTGCGGGGCTCCCTGAGGGAGTCCCCAGCGGAGTGTTCCACTCTAATGAAGGAACCTGGTGATGGTGGTGGGGATCCTAAGAAATGCCTGCAGGTGGATTTCAACTTCTTGTTCCCTGGAATTTTTCCTATTAAATCTCTCAGCGGCGGTCAGACGAGAAAAAATAAGTAAGAGCAAATAATAGCAAGGATTAACACTTTTGCATGATGAATGAACCTAACGTATTCAGTATGGAAACTTATTAAACACAGAATGACCTAGGTGCATTATCGTGCATAAAGCGTTGGAAGTGTCATTAGAATCGTTTGTAAACATTGCACAACAAAGTTTCTCTGCTCAAGGATCAGGAAGCCGACGGCTGTTTTAGGGGTTATTCTGAAAATTAGTGGAAATGCCTAGTGCGATTAGAGAACCTTGCCTCCCACTGCCCACATGGTTTATCAGGGGACTTTGGGGAGTCTATTGCCGCAGAGGCTTGCCTAGAATTTGTATTGGTTTGGTGAGTTTATTTGGGAATTATTCCCAGTGAGCGCCGTTTACAAAAACTTCGGATCGCCTCAAGTGCATTTGAAGTCAGATGTAGCCAATCCGTAAAAATGAGAGGTGGATTGCTGAAATGTGAAAGTTTGCAGGCGGAAATAAGCTCTTGTGTTTTCCGTATTAAATGAACGTTGAAGTGTAAAACCGCCGGCCCAGCACTGGGAGAGGCACGCCGTGAGCTGAGCGCTCTGCAGCCGCCGTGAAACCGGAGGCTGTGGTCCAGTTTTTCTTCAGTTTCCAGTGTGGCATGACTTTAGAAAGTTATCAAATCAAGAAAAATGTATAAAATGTTTTGAAACTTTTGAGTTTTTAGGTGAGAATTGCATGAGAACTACTCGTAAACACTAATCTGAACTGAATCAGAAAACCAAGGAGAAAAAAATTTCAAAATAGATACTGTCAGATTTTTAAAAGATAAGGTACACTTATTTCGAAGATGCTTGTGCCAATGTTATTTTAATTCTACTTAATCTAGTGTATGGATAATTTTTAAAGAAGCAAGTTTATGGTAAAGCTATGTAAAGACAGACTTAAGATTTAAAAATCATCACTTAATTCTAAATTGGTAGCTAATAAATGATTATATAAGTAACTATTAGGACACAATATGTTTAGGTGGTTTAGTTTTTTTTTTTTATTTGGGATTTAGGAACACAAGAAGGGAGAGTATGATCTTTGGATTTAATGATTAGACAGTGATCCATACTGGTAATGACACGAAGCATGTAGGGTGGATTTCAATAAGTGTATATTACAAAATAAGTGATTAAATCCATGGCCCAACCTAAGTCAAGTGCCTTTCGTATAACAATCTTGGGGACTATGTACAACAAATTATTTTATATAACTAGCTGCATTGCCTGCATCTATCAGTAGGTGCATTTGAACAGACATCTTCATTGCCATTTGGGGCTTGGTTGCCTCGAATGGGGTAAAGGAGCGGAGATGGGAGGCCTTGCAGGGGAGGTGTGAGGGGCGGGGCTTCGCGTTCCTGTGTCTAAACTTTGGAGCAGGAAAGGCATTCCAGTTCCTACTCAGTGATAAGCTGGCGATCGAGTGCTCATGGCCATGCACCTGGGGTTCGTTTCTTTCTGTGTAAAGACGTGTGCTCCTCAGAACTCGCCATTTCACGTCCGGGTCCTCTTGCGTCACTACGACCTCTTTAATGTGGACGGTACTCTTCCACTTTCTTTAAATCTTGGCTCACTTTTGAGGAAAGCCAAGACATGGGCTTCTTGGTACAACAGGAACAAATTATTACCTCTCTACCAATACAGTTATCTTCCCTTTCCTTTCTTAAAACCCAGATTTCCCTCCTGGCACTGAGACCATTTCAAAATCACTTACATTTTCACTTGGGTCATGATTGATGTGTTAAATGCCCTGACCTCGACAGCTACAGAAATGCAATTTAATTGAAGTCATTGAAAAATTATGACTTTGTGAGAAGTATGGAGAAGGCCTTTAAGATGATGTAAGCAGAATGGGAAAGCCTTAAGAAAATTCATCTTAGGAAAATATAATTTGTGGCACCTCCTTTTTCGTATTTGACCCGCTTAACTCTTTACTCCCCGCCCCCTACCCCCTTTCCCTCTGGTCACCACCGCACTGTCGTCCGTGTCTGTGAGTTTTTGTTTGTATTGTTTGTTCATTCGCTGCATTCACTTTCATATCCCACATGTGAGTGAAGTCATATGGTTCTTGGCTTTTAGCTATGGACTCATTTTGGGTACTCAGCATGAGATTCTCCAGGTCCCTCTGTGTTGACACAAATGGCAGCCTTTCGTCTTTTCTTACGGCTGAGCAGTACGTACATGCCGCGTCGTCTTCGTCCAGCCCCGTGTCGAAGGACACTTCGGTCGTCTCCATGTCTTGGCCACCGTGAATGATGCTGAAACGAACATAGGGGTGCATATGTCTTTGCCAATGAATGTTTTAAAAATTTCCCAGTAGGTACTCAGAAGAGGGATTCTGGGTCCTGTGGTAACTCTATGGTTAATGTGTTGAGGGCCCTCCATACTGTTTTCCACAGGGGCGGTGGCAGTTTACGTCTCCACCCGCAGCAGACGGGGAGGGTTCCTTTTTCTCCACCGCCTCTCCCACACTTGGTATTACCCGTCTTGCTGATAACAGCCATTCGAACAGGTATGAGGTGGTATCTCATTGTAGTTTTGATTTGGATTTCCCCAACAGCTAGTGAAGTTGAGCATCTTTTCATGCATCTGTTGGCCATTTGTATGTCTTCTTGGGACAAGTGTCTGTTCAGGTCCTCTGCTCACTTTTTAACTGGATGGTTTATTTTTTGTTTTTTAGTTGTATGAGTTATTTATGTATTTTGAATATTCCTTGTTGGAGGTATTGTTTGCAAATATCTTCCCCCTTTTGGTTGGTTGACATCTCTATTAAAAATATATTTCACTATTTTTTTAAATTAGCAAGTCTTTGTGTTTAAACTTGAATTTTAATAGTGGTGTTTGTGCTGTACTCTAAATGTTCTAATGAACCGGGTTTAGGTATTGGAGTAGTATCAGATATTAAAGCACATGGCTGTATGTATAACACTCTTGCTAGGACTGGAAGTCAAATTCAATGTCTTCTTCTTTAAAAAGACTTTTGATTTAAAATTATGCAATAACTAGAACATAGTCTCTTCTGTCCCCTTTTTAACTTAACAGCTCTTAGAAAACTAACACACCTGCATGTGTAGATCTGTTGCATGGTAATCCCTGCCTAACCTTTTTTTTTAATGGATGCGCATAAATTACTCAAATACTTTTCAATAAATGAGCCTTCAGTAAGTTCACAGACAAGTGCTATCATCAGGATGTTTATGACTATGTCATTTTATGATGTTAGCATATATGTACAGTAAAAATAATAAGGTAAGTTTTCTAGACAAGGCAAAGTGTTTGTCGATTTTGAATTTTGCAAAATATTGATGGTTCCAAATTATTCTAAAGTTAAGCATACTATCTTACACTCCTATGTATCACAGCAAGGCCCGAAGAGCTGCCTCTCAGGGCTGAAAGATTGCAGAAAGACACCCCCCCCCCCCGCCGGAGCGCTCACTGGGTGTCCTCTCTCTCCTGCACCCCCGCTTCCCCCGCCCAGGGTTAGTGCCCACCAGCAGCACCCAGGCTGCACAGCGGTCTGGGGCGGCCCCACTGCCTCTCTGACAGTGTTTATCAGACCGCGCACTTCCCCCGTGTCCTGTGAAATATTTTCATGTTTGCCTTCTGATAGATGAAAAACGGTGTCTTTTAATTTGTAAAATGGATGTATGAAGGAAAAACTTCTCACTTCTCATGTAACAATGCATTCGTCATTTTCACAAGAGCAGATCCAATAATTACGCACCTACTGTGTGCCCTGTACTGCTCCAGGTGCCAGGATACATGAGTGAAAAATCAGAAAAAAATGCCCTGCGGTCAGGACCGGGCAGTCTGACTGTACTGTTGGCCCACAAGCCTACGCGTTTGTTTTAAGGCTTGAGCGAACGTTGAGCTCCCAGAACCGGCATTTGTAGTTGAAGGGACTGCGCTCTGCCGCGGCCCTGCCCTTCCAGCGCCTTCGGCGGAGGGGTGACCCTGCCTCCCCACACCAGCGCTGGGCTGTGAAGCTTCTCTTTATAATGAGGTGGGATCGTGTCACAAAAGAAGTTCTACTACATTTCTGCATAGAAGATTTTGCATAACTATGTACAGTTCTTTGAATCCAAAAGCTCTAAAATAATGACTTTTTGACCTTCTAGATTTTGGAACTATTTCTGAAGGCTTTTTTTTGAAGTCTGCATTTTTTTTTTTTTGGAAAGTCATAGCTTCATTGCTTGAAAATGAAACAATGAAAGTACTTTGTACTAAGGTACGCAAATCCATTTCCACCTCCAAAGCTTCTTTGAAGATTGTGAAAAGAAAAAAAAGTCTCCTTCGTTCAAAATGCTTCATATTCATGAAAGCAGTTTCAATGCAGAATACTGTATTCTGTTAGCTTTTAGTTCTTTGATCAGTGAAAATTGTTTCTTACCTGCTGTCTCTTCAGCCTTTAATGGGGGCCCAGTGCTTATTCAGTGTTTCTGTTTTAATTTGCATTTAATGAGCTCATTTTAAATGTTTCTGTATAGTAATCTGAATGGCTCCTCTCTTAAGTTTTGTGGTATCAGAGAAAGGGATTTATGTGGCATCGGCTGCCTTCGGCTGCGGCTCACCTTCCCGGCTGATGCCCTTCACCCCGTAGGAGAGAGTCCTGGTCAGAAGGAACTGTGCCAAAACGACGGTTTCCCCAGCACGGTGTGTCCTAATTACCCGGGACTCCCGCCGGGTTATTCAGATATCTGCTCTCACTGAATCCAACACATTCTTCCTTGGCCTAGTAGGTATTCAGTCCACAGCCCTGAGTTTGGTGTCATTTCTTTCCCAGGCAGGGATCAGGAGGCCCCGGCGTGGGGCGTGTGTGTGCTCCCCCTCGCCTGTGGGGAAGGACCAGGGGGAACAATGGTACAGAGAAATACTTGATAGTGTTCCAAAGTTACTCACCAAAAGTCCTCCCATCCCTGAAGAGTTTGTGCTTTGGCTGGACGGGTGAGACACGTGTTTGGGGTGAGGATGCTGCTGGCGCCCCAACAGGAGCAGAGTGACGAGAAAGCGACGCGTCTGCGTGAGCTCGCATGTACGCCTCACGCCGTGATTTTCCTGTCTCTCTGCCCCTGCTCCCGCCACCCCCCGAGCTGGGACCGCCTTTCCTCTCTGCAGTGGATCTGGAAACTGCCGTTCACCCTTCAAGACCGCTTCCAAGTGCCACCAACTTCCCACGGAGTTTTCCTTAAGGTCTCCACCTGTGTATCGCCTCCCACTCGTTTCTCAGTCTGAAGCAATTAGCTCCTCCTCTAGATCAACCAAGAAATTAGCAACTGCTATTTGCCAGGTCCTTGCTGATGGTTGGAAAGTGTACAGGAACACGAAGGCTTGCAGTCCTAAGTAGTGCGTACCAGAATGAGACTTGGACAGGGAAGTGCGGGAACGGGCAGCCGATGGAGCCCAGGGCCCCACTCTTTCCAGACAGGCCATTTGAGTCGTCCTGAAGGACGGGCAGGAACGGACTATGAGGGCAGCACTCTGGACGGGGGGCTGAGGCCGAGGGCCGAGGGGAGCACGGGGTGGGGAGGACATGTGGTGAGGCGGAGGCCGGAGGAGGACGCTGGCCCCAGGCTAGGCCCTGGTGTGTAAGCAATGCTAGGAGGGTGGGTTTTACTTGGTCTGGAGAGGAGTCATTGAGCCATTGTATCCGGAAGAGCGCCATGAACGGACGGTGTTTGGGAAGATGTCCGTGGCCATAGGGAAGGCTGTAGCGCAGTGCCCATAGCGCCGAGAGGCCCAGGTGACCGTGAACGACATCTGTGCTCCATATGGTCCTCTACTTAGAGTGACAGGGTGGTTGTGGGGTGGGAGACGGCTTTTCTCAGGGTGAGGACCTGGATTTGATGTGTCCTTAACTCATCCCTGATCAAGGGCCGTATTTCCAAAAAACTGTTCTTATTTCTGCAGAATGTACTGCATTGTCTTTTATTGACAGGTCTGCTTTTTTCATGCTATCAATCCTTTAAATTCATTTGTTTTCCAGAAATAACCTGTGTGTGGTGCGGCACACTGATGTGTGACACGCGAAGCTTGGGGCCTGCTTATCGTTTCTCCTCTAGATGGAGAGGACGGTGTCGCTGCAGGTAGAGCTACTGGGCGGCCCAGAACAGCGCAGGGTCCTCTTTTATTCACTTTTAAGCACTTGTGTATATATGTACATATGTCTGTCTGTCTGTCTATATGTATGTATGTATTGGGGTGTGTGAGAGAGAGAGAGATGAATTCACTGTCCCACTCATCATGTGCTCACTGGTTGATTCCCCCATGTGCCCTGACCAGGGATCGAACCCACAACCCTAAGGCATTGGGGAAAACACTCCAATCCACAGAGCTACTCTGCCAGGGCGATTTCCTCTTCGATATCTGCATGACTTTATGCCTGGCCACATATTGAGAGCATCCTGGAACAAACGCTTGTATTTTTAAGAGTATTGATGGGTTTTTGGTGATTTCTCCAACATACTTGGAAGACTTGGTTATGTCAGGGTCCCTAATACGGGAAGAGGCCAAATTGCTTTATACAACATATAGAGCCTCACCCATTCTTCAAACCCCACCCCACCCTCATCAAATTAGAAAAACAATTGCTGATCAGGGAACTAATCCATGTTGGTGTTCCAAGTGGGATATTTTGTTATTAGCTTATAGAGTTGATGAACGTACCAGTTATTCCTTTCCATTAAATGTTTTTGGAGTCCCAGTGCATAAAGATGACCTGATGAAACCCTTTTTACCTACGCAGTGATTTCTTAAGCTTAGCGTTCAGAGTGGATCCATTGTCCAGAACCTGGAAAATTGGAACGAGACATCTCAGACTCCTCTGGGCAGTTAGTAAGGTGGAGGCGTGGACGGAAAGTGTGTGATGCTTGTGTTTCTGAGGTGAACCTTTGTTTGCCATACACTGCCGCTCCCTTTTCTCTTCATTTTTTCTTCCCTCATCCCCAAAGCTGGAGTCAAGCATTTCATTCTTCGGCTCGCAGGAGCGGCCGGAGTCTGTCTGACTGATTACAAGGTGAGCTCTCGCTTTGCTTGTCACTGGGGTTCCCGCCAGGCTCGAGTTGGTTGGGAAGTGTTTCCGAGGGTCCCCAGGGAGCAGTGTGTCTGCGCCCCTCTGGGACCCGGCGGCCCTCCCTCCGCAGGGAGCCTGGGCCCTACCTGTGGCTTCCAGAGGACTCGGGACTCTCCACTCCTTTTGCCTCCAGCCAGAGTTCTGGTGAACTTTGGCCTAGCCAGAGGAGGGGGAACGCTGGGCTTGCTGCCTGCGGGAGGAGAGATTTAAGAACAACGAGCCATGCTCTGGGCCTCCTCTCTGCCCTCCCACTCTGACTCGGGCCCTTCGTGGCTCCCTGGCGTGTCCTGGGGGTGAGAGGTGCTGATTTAAACAACTGAGGCCCGGTGGGTGGGTGGCTGTGTGCTGGGGCTGCCGAGCCCAAGCAAACGTCAAATGCACCAGTCAGTTGGCAACCGCTGACGGGGGAATTAGATAATTCCGCGATGTGTTTCAGTGGAGATGCCTGAATTCCTGGTACTGGGCCGGGATCGCATGGGTCTTACTGTGCAGTCCAGTTAAACATAATTATATGATCCAAGTCGTGGAGATCTGATACTTGCCTCCACTTCTGTTCATTTAGGAATTGGTGAAACCTGACCCACGGCAGTTAAGGAAGTTCTTCGTTTAATCCCTGTCCTCCCTAGAGTTTTCTTTCTTCGTTGTCCGTTTTGTCTATGTGTGTGGCAGGTGCAGTTTCTTGCCGTATGAAAGTTCCTATCAAATGTGTTGATTTTTTCCTGTGAGCTCAGTGCCCAGGAAATCAAAAAAATCTCCCCTCGGCACGTGGCCCCAGAACTTCAGAAGGGGCCTCACGCTCGTCTTCACGCCCGGACTAGCAGCCCGCTGCAGAGCACGCGGAACTCTCTTCGGAGGGAGGGCCTGCTCTGTGGTCATGTGTGTTCGGGGCTCAGAGCTGAGGACCTTCTCTACTGGGGCTCCTCACGGTCGCCAGGATTCTTCGTGTACAGCCTTACTGGAAAACTCCTGTGGCTTCTGCAGCCCATTTAACTATCGTACAGTGATTCACACGCAATGTGTGCTGGCAGTTAGTCAGAGAAGGGGTGGCGATGCCATTCGAGGTTAAGGTTCTGGGGGTGACATGATTTTTTTTTGTCCTCAAGTAGTGACGACAGGGTGATCACCATTAATGACTCGAGACTGATAAATATGCATGAATTCTTCAGTAGTTAAGAACTTGTTTTTAAAAAGTATAAACATAAGAGTTTAGTTGCTGTAACTGGAAACTAGACTACCCCCACATTTTTATCTGTGAGTCATGGGACTTTTTTATTCATTGTAGTTTTCCATATTTTTCAGATCTTCAACATCAAGCATCTGATGTTTTAGAATTACGGAAACACAGTGTCATAAGCACAGTCTTGAAAGTAGGACAGATACATCACCATTGTCGTGTATGTAGAACTGACTATACTTTTGTGACAAATTATGCCACATAAACGACTGGTAGTGGCATCGAGTAATTCCATAATTTGGTCGTTAAAAATAGTGTTTCCTGGAAAACAACCATTATTGTAATTTTGCTAACTTTTTTCAGTGGTGTTACACACTGCTGAGGCATGGCTCAGTGACCGCGTTAGTTTCCTGTTGCTGCTGGAACAAGTTACCACAAGTTTAGTGGCCTAAAATAACACAAGAGTCATCTCGGCCAGTTCTGGAGGCCGCACGTCCTAGGAGAGCTTGAAGGAGGGGTTAGCAGGACTCGTCCCTCCCGCTGCTCCAGCAGAGAAGCCCACGCCCCTTTTGGGGCTCCTGCCTGGGCCCTGGCCGCCTCCCTCCAGACTCCGCTTCCAAGGTCACACAGCTTCTCCTGCGTTGTAGTCACGCATCCCTCTGCTCCCCATTCTAAGAACATGCGGGGCCACATTCAGGGACGACCAGCATCGTCTCCCCATTGCTAGGGTCTCAATTTAGTCGCGTCTGCAACAGTCCCTTTTGCCACAGGCCCACAGGCTCAGGGAGGAGGACGCCGACGTGTTGAGGAGGTCCGAGTCAGCCTGCCCCAGTTGCCATCAAGGTCCCCATTTGCTGTCCCCGTTTGGAGACTGGTGGCGGTGTCCTATTGTGAGCTAAGGGTGACAGACGGAGGACATGGCCTCTCCCGAGGTCACCCAGAGGCAGTGCAGGAGCGCTGCACAGGAGGGGTCGAGTGTGTTTGGGGGGTGGATCAGTGGCTGAGCCTGGCCAAGGACACAACTCACCTTTCAAGGTAGTTGTCCCGGGTGGCGCAGGAGCATGTGGTCCACTCCAGGGCTGGATGGTGAGTCGCAGCTGGGTCATTTGCTGTGCCAGCTTGCTCATTTGTATCCTGCAGAGCAGGGGAAGCTTTGTCATGCTTCTGACAGGAGATGCGGCTTCACCCAACCACACACCGTCAGGCAGAGCAGGAGCAGATCACCGTTTTACATGCGTTTGCGCTTCTGATTGGCCAGCTACCTGTGAGCGAGTGTCGGACGCAATGCTCCTGCTGAAGAGTTGGACGTTGTCTTGCGCTTCATAACTACCGACTAATCCGGCTTGGCTGAAAATTGCAGTGAGATGTTTTAGATGAATTCTAGTGAAGTTATGGAGGACAGAAAAGAGCAAAATTGTGTGGCTTCATTTGCTTCACTTTTTAAAAGAATGACGTCGGTATAGAACTTGGTTTCATGCAGCAGTTTTCGCTAAAATACTTGGAAACCATTTCATGACATATTATTAATACAGTTGGGAAAAACTAGGGGAAATATGGAATATATTTTTAAAATGCATGCATAATTTGATTTGTAAGAAAGGGAAACGTCCCTTTTTTATTGGAAAAAGGAAAGAAAATAAACTCTACATTCGGCAAACATCTGTTGAGAGAGTGGTCGCAGGACTCGTGCCTGGCGCCGGGTCTGCGTGTCCAGACGAGGAAGGCAGCGCGGGGAGGACGCCGTGGGCATCAGCAAAGTAACGACCAGCAGGAGGGAAGCTGGGATGGCAGCTTCCTCTCAGGGGGGCTTGTGGGTGAGCCATAGGGCATGGAGGAGCAGTGCGGAGGTGCCTCAGCACCAGGGGAACGGGGGGCGGGGCCCCCGGCAGGTTCCCGTGCCAGGCTGCAGCATTCTGATTTTGCTTCGTAATGAGGAACCTCCTCAGTCTTTAGTGCCAGGAAGGGGCGTGGTCGGGTTTATTTTTGGAGAGAATTTGGGCAGCAGGGCCCCGTGGAGCCTCACGCACTGGCTTGGCTAACACAGAGTTTATGGCAACACTCATCTGGTCTGTGCTGACTGAGTGACGAGCAGTGGGACAGCCACACATGGACGCCCGTGTCGAATCATAAGGCCCATGCGGGCTGAGGAGGAAGCAGACTCTAATGCCCACAGTGGCCAGTGGCCGGTGAGCATGACTTGGTGAATCAGGGCTCCTCTAAGACAGTAAAAATGGCAGTGCCTGTGGCTAAAGGTGACATGTGAGTTCAAGGAGAAAAATGAATAAAGCCGGCGGTAGCTCAGTTCAACAACCTTGAGTCGACTGCACTGCTTCCTACGCAGGACCTCGGAGCTCTTTGGGCAAGTGCATTGCCGTGATAGAATCAGGTACACTGATCCTGGGAAAGGCCTGTGTACATCGGATTATTGTGACAGGTTCGTTTTCCTGCTAATGTTCAAAGACCTAATCTCATTCCATTTTAACGCCGTGTGTTTAGTGACCCACGTCCCTCTTCACAGAAGAAGTACGCTTGTATAATAATCGTTGAATTCATGACAGACCGAGTCGGAGGAGAGGAGACCGTGGTCCTCTCCCTTGTTTTGTCTCCTCCACTCTCCCTTCCCGTGTCTGTGGCTGGGGCGCCACGCCACAGGAGTCCAAGCTCTGCCGATACTCGCCATGGCGGTGGCGCTGCGTGGCATGTGCCGGCGTGGCCCCCACGCCCAGCGCCATCCCAGTGAGTGCCGAGATGGGTGAGAGGGTGAGTAAACGGGTAGTGGCTGTGCTCGGTGGTTTGAGTTTGTCGTGTACTAAGCGTGTTCGAACGCTTCGTCTTCTGAGAAGAGGGTGCGTCCATTTTCAGAGAGACACTTCCCACTGTCACATTTTCCTCTGCCGCAGTGGCAGCTAGCACAGGACGGTGACTTTTTTCCTTCGGCCCCACTCACTGTTGCTTCTCCTTGTCCCTTCTGCCATGACAGCCCCGGGAGGGAGCCGCTCCGTCACTCTGATCCTGGACTCAGCCCGAGTTTACAGCGGTCGCTCTGTGCATGACGTTCAGGGTGGGCCTCGGCGGAAGCGTGGTCTCCGTTCCACCTTGAGCTTTTGCCTCCACACTGGATGTATTTTTGCCCCGGTGCGGTCTGTATTTACTTGTTTCCCTAACGCAGCTTTTCTCCACGGAGTACTCTCAGTAGAAACATATGCTCAAAGCTTCAAAGTAATTACAATATCACTAAAAGCTTCATAATCACATTACTGAAACGAAACGTTAAAAAATTTGATTTTCCTTGATCCAATCATTTCAATTTAATTTTCGGCTGTTGCATGACGGACCGAAGAAACCTGGCAGGCCGAAGTCAAGTAGTGTCTGTGATGCCAAAAGGCTCGTGCCGGAACCTTAAATGCCATCTGATTGGGGCGGGAGTCGCTCTGAGGGGTTTTTAATCAGAAGAACAGATCTGCGTTCCTGCGCTTAGTGTTTGATGGGCTCTGACGTCATCTGTCCAGTCCTTTCTCCCTGGTGTCCACGCTCCCCCGCCTCAACCCTGCTGGATGGCAGAGCAGTCCCAGCGCTAAGAGCACCGAAGTCGGATGTTTCCCCTAAGTATCCGAGAGGCGTTCTTTCACGTGGTTTTGAAGCGAGGTTTAAGCTTTAACGCGTGTTTGAACTTGCGGGTAGTTCTGAAGTTTCGGCAAGCGCAACCCCAGTGGTGCCTTCGCACCCGGCCTTCCTTCTGCCGGCACAGGTGCCGGAAGTGCCGCCGCCCCGGGAGGGCGGTGAGCACCCTGATAAACACCCCTGCCTGTCCCCGGGGCTCACGGGGTGGGCACGCGGTCATTCTGCAGACCCAGGCTTATCATTTGCTTCTACCTTTCACGAGTCATGGAGACGAGTGACTATGAAGTTTCGGTCTGAAGCGATGTGCATTCTCCAGATTTTTAGTGCAGTTTGTTATAATCACGTACATTACAAAGCAGTGAATCTAGAATGTTTACCGATTGCATTTGATACTCAGCTAGAAGCCTGGGTATAGCTTCAAAGTAGTTTAATGTTGGCTTTTGTAATTCTACTCCCAAAGCGTTATTTCATCCTCGTAATTTTTTTATTTACTTCTACCAGTGAGTAAGTAATAGCTAATAGATCTTTTGCTGTTAAGTATATAAAAAGTGCTTGGTGAGGTTGGAGTCTTTTTACGAAATTTCTGAAGGTGAATTTTGAACCCTCAATACTTGGCTTTGGTAGGATTTTTGATCATGGAAAAATAAAATTATACTTCTCAACTGTTTCAAATTCCTTAAATCTGACATACTTTTTTCCTGCTTTTCTTTCCCTTTGGCAGAGATGTAGTTTTATAAACAATGGCCTTTTAGTCATTTTCTGCTTCCATGATAGTGGGCTTGTTTTTGTTAGTTTGGCTGATTCACTGATTGATAGTACTTCTGAAAATCAGGCTTGGAACTAAAATAAAATGTATTGCCTGTGGCTACTAGCACCTGTCCTCTCCTTTTCCCACGAGGCCGTTCCCACGTCTCCTGTCCCCCTAAACCAGAACAGAGCGACACCTTGTACATGCACATCCCCTCCTCCCGCTGCAGTGCAGTGCCGCGGTGGTGACAGTCCCCCTTCGGGGGCGTTGCTCTGGGGGCCCTGGGCAGAGGTGGGGAATTCTGGTCTTATGTGGCGTTCCCACAGGCGAACCCATAGGTTTAGGTTCTAGATGCAGGAAAGTGATCCTGATTTTCCCGTTGATGCGTTGATGGTTTTCTCCTGTTTGCATTGGAGAATCTAGGACGGGTAGCTCAGCTGCAGAACAGTGGGTGGGGATGGCGGCCTGGACGGGGCTTCGTGTCAGGGACCATAGGGGGTCCAAGCCAGAGACAAGCAGGTTGGGTCTGGGAATTGATTTTTGCTCTACTGACAATCTAGTAAGTTTGCCTGTCCCTGGATCGTGGGTACTGGCAGAAGGCAGAAGGACCATGGGTCAGAAGGAAAAAGGACTTAGTCATGGTACAGAAAACTGCATAAGCGTGTTCATGTTTACGCCAGTTTCCTCTGTCCCCAAATCCCACGGGGTGTTGTAACACGGCCCAGGTGGGTTCCATATGTGCAGTGGGTTTGCACTGTACCTGAGCTCCATTTCTGAGCACAAAGAATCCGCCACTTTTATAGCAAGCAGTAAGCACACTTTCTCTTTGTCTGGGCGTAGACATCATCTCATTTCTTAAGGTTGTCAGATGCATAAACATCCCTGAGAGATGGCCCAAGGAACAGGGAAATGCAGGGCTATGCACTCTTGGTCCACTCGGCGAGACATGCAGGAGCATGTAAGAGGCCCAAAGAACCTATCTCTCCAGACAGTCAACACTTTTCCCTACACCACCTTCATTTGTGACGAGTTGTCACATCGGTATGCCACTCCACAGTCACTCTGACTAATTGGGCCAACGGAGACTGGCCCCAGATCTATTCAGCGTGTCTCATACAGCTGTGATCAATAGGATCCCAAGCAACAGGACGAGGCCAAGATGCAATATTGACTTCATTCATCTGCCTCCCCGCCATGCCCCAGGGTCTCCAACTCAGCTTATGGCGAACAAATCCCAGGCAGAGACCAGCAGGTCTTAATTAAGACAGTCTAATTCAAGTCTGTTGTCTGTTATGACTCATACAGGAAGTTTGTAATGCCTTGTTGCTTTTCGCTGTCTTTGGCAGTAATAATAAGGGGTGATAAATGGTCCAGAAAGCAGCTCTCGTGCCCGTTGGAGAGCCATTTCATGGTCCGCTCTCCGCTACACAGAGAGCGCCGGTCACTCTGGTTTGGAATACGCTGCTACACTTGATTTGGTTTGATTAAGCCACTCAGACAGTATTCTGAGTAGCTGGGGCCTTGGCCGTCACACATGGCGCACCCTCAGGCTGCTTTGGAGTCAGGACAAGCTTGTGCATTTGCACGAGTCAGTCTGAACGGCTTGTGCCAGGCTGGGAGTGGGCGCAGATGTGAGAGGAGGTCCGTGACTGGGAGCTGCCTGAAGCCTAAGGAGGCACCAGGCATGGCGGAATGGTCCAGGACTAGCCGAATCCTCGTGACGTCTGTGTCTGGTGCCTGTGGGTGAGGTGACAAGCTCAGAGGTGCGTCAGTGAGTCAGACTGGCAGCCCCTGCTGCTGTGCGGCTCACGTGGGTCATGTGACCCTTTTCCAGGCTGAGGCACTGAGCACAGGGGACCAGGCCAGCATTAATGACAGCCCCCAGAGCTCCTGGGATCTGGGGTGATCCTCCTAGTCCCAAGATTTGTTGCTTTCTACCCGAAGCCATGAGATTGACATGTCCTTTCCCAGGGGCTGTGACATGATCTTTTCTGCAGTCATTTCCTACTTGGACCCAAACCTTTTGACTGGAAGGGTCAGTGTCAGGTAGATGAGGGCATTTTCACGAAATCTGCAGAGACTTGTCATGTCCAACACTTTGGCCAACACAGAGGGACTTGGTGAACCGCGCACTCAACTCAGCAACCCGAACGGCCGCTCTCTCTGTTTGCCAGGACCACTCGAGTCCAGCACAGGGGCTGAACCAAAGCCACGTGTGAATCTGTTAGGACTTCTTTTTACTGGGCTTCTGCCTGGAAGGTGGATCGATCCCCCTGGCCTGGGGGTCCTCTCATGGGGAAGAAAAACACTTCGTGCCCAGGAACGACCACTTCCGGGTGAAATCTCTATCAGTATATGTCTATGCAACTTCCTAAGCCTTCTGGAGAGGGCTGTATCCAGGGACCCAGCTGCCTTACTAGGGTGCAGAGACCAAGAGGCAGTGACGGCTTTAGAGTCAGGAATGTTTTGGGTTTGACTTTTTTTTAGCTACAAAGAGAAGTGGCATTCACACCTGCAGATTCCAACCAGTGTGGTCGGTAGACCAATAGAACATTCAGCTCTTACTGTGTTCTTAAGAATTTTGTCCAACACATATGCATGTAAGTGATGGGTTCTCTCTACATTTTGCAAAGAGGAGAGAACATGAAATGGATAAACACGACGCCTGAGGTTTACTGAGGGCGCACACCACGTGGTCACGTGTTAAGTTTCAAGTGCTGCTTAATCTTCACAGCCCTGTGGCACGGTGGTCTTCCTGTGACCCAGGAGCAAACCGAAGCTCCCCTGGTCGGGGGGCTTGTCCAGGATTATCGGGAGTGCCTGGTAGAGCTTGGACGTGCGCCCAGCTCCTGTGGCCCGGAAGCTTCTGCACGTGGGTGTTGCCGCTGTCCACGCTTCGCACTGCGCTTCCTCTTCCCTCTTCCCTCTTTCCGGGTCTCTTAGTCCTTTCCTGATGGAACCCTCCCCAGCCCCTGCCTCCCGAGTCAGTTTAGAGGCTAAAATAGCAGACGAAGCTGAAAAATTTTACAATAATTGCCTGCAGAATTATCTCGTTGAAAGCAAATAGCCCATCTGGCTCCCTCCTTTCGCAGAGCAGAGCTCCTAAGTGAGCCTGGCCACGGCGCTGGCTGGCTTCCACGCAGTGCGGCGGTCGGCCCCCAGCAAGATGCGCACAGTCCGTTTCTTCTGTTTTTGATGGAGGCGAAGAGTGCCTTCATTTGCCTCTTAAATTCATCGCTTAAGTTCAATGTCCTCCTTTCTCACAGTAGCAGCACTCCTGCTGGGGGTGGTTTTTTTTAAATACGCAGGTAAAATGGAAACTACACAACGACCACATTTCAGTCCAAGGACACAATGAGGTAACACTAGGACTTACACTTTAACGCCATGGCACGAGGTTGTTAGCTTCGTGGCTCCTGTCGGCTCTCGGGCACCAAGGTGGGTGGAGGGATGCTGAGAGAGCCACGTTTCCGCAGGCCCCTTACGTCCCTGCTCCCAGAACAAGGAGGGGTATTTAGCAGTCTGCTCCAAAACCGGCAGGGTCAGACGGCTCAGCTCTGCACATCCTGCGAGTTTACCTCTCAGTGCCTCCACTGAGCTCCTGCCTTCCCGGGGGCAGCAGCAGGGACCGTCCTCGGGACCTTGACCGCCTTCCCGCAGGGCTGGCTGACGCTGGCAGGGCCATGGCTTCGGAAGGGAGCTGAGCCTCCCCCGGCCAGGAAAAGTTTCATGTCTTCCCTGCCTCAAAGTGGAGAAGAGTCTTGTAAACTTTACCAGCTGCTCGATAGAAGTTTTCATTTCTAATTTTCTTTTGGAACCAGGCCTCAAGAGGCCATCATGCCATGTTTGATGTTTTTCCATGACTGGCAGCTCTTCTTCAAATGTCGGTATTTGGAGGGAGGAGTTCAAAACACCAGTTCCTTGCCCCATAGAGGCCTGGTTTTGCTGGTTTAGTGTCGATTATGAGACAGGGATATCCAGGTTTCCTACCAGGCCCCCGATAGCAGCAGTTGCAAAGTGCACAGCATGTCTGGGCTGGTCCTGCAGTCTTTAAATTGCACCCACAACATTACGAGCGCAAATGATGCTGCCGTACAGCTATTCCTGCAGCCCTGGCCTCTGAGGGAGTGAGATCTTCAAGGGCACCGTGTGAAGGGCTGGGCAGGGTGGGGGCCGCCTAGAGAGGGCCTGACCCTTCCCCATCCCCCTCTGCCCTCCCACCCGGACCGCCCCACCACAGCTTACCTTGTATGCTTATGGGACAGGCCAGCGTGCCGCTGGGTCTGCAGGGCTTCCATCACAGACGTTACAAAAGTCAGGAGGGCCAGTTTCTAGAACTTGTTGCTAAAGTCTTTGCTTATTTTATTTTATTAAGATTTTATTTATTTATTTTCAGGGAGGGAGAAGGAGAGGGAGAGAAGCATTACCATCTTGTTGCCTCTCGTTTACCCCCTACCAGGGACCTGGTCTGTAACCCAGGCATGTGCCCTAGACTGGGAATCGAACCGGCGACCCTCTGGTTAGCACACCGGCACACAATCCACTGAGCCACACCAGCCAGGGCAGTCTTAGCTTATTTTAATGTGCTTCATTTTTGTGCTAAAGAAACATTATTTACCAAGTAATATATAAAGTGCATTTTTATCTTTGAAACTTCACAGTTATCTAAGTTTTTATTTTTTTAATAGACTGTAAAACTCTCTATACTTGGTAAATACAATAATATTATTCCATTTAGTTTAAAGCTGGCCAACAACAAATACTGTTTTTCTTGTAGATCCTTACGATATAAATAAAACATGAAGTGTTTTTTAAAAAATATTTTATTTATGTATTTTTTTAGAGAAGGAGGAAGAGAGGGAGAAAGAGAGGGAAAGAAACATCAATGTGTGGTTGCCTCTCGCATGCCCCTCACTGGGGAGCTGGTCTGGAACCCAGGCCTGTGCTCTGACTGGGAATTGAACTGGTGGCCCTTTGGTTCACAGGCTGAGGCACTCAATCCACTAGCCATGCCAGCCTGGGTGTTAAGTATTCTTTCATAGTTGAAATGTGACCATCTTCGAGCACCTATCGGTGCTAGATCCTACCAGGCTCATTTGTATACAATAACTAGTTTAACATTCTTAATGAGACAGCTTTCCTGGTCCCTAATTGCCTAAGATGAGGAAATCGAGCCCTGTTTTTATCTATTTAGAACATACTTATATTTATTCACAAACACTCATAAAATATAACACCGACTAAAATTTCTGAGCTGGTTATGCTTATAGAAGTCATGCTTAAGCTGCACATTTGGAACTCATAGAGCATGTCTCCTAAAAATGTCATAAAGTGGCCATGAGCTTGGACACAGTTTAAGTATGACCTGGTCTGGAAGGGCCTGGGGCACCTGTGTATCTGTTTACTTTATCAGGCAGCCAGGACAGAAGGCTGGAGCAGAGGATGTGGCTGCTGGTGCCCTGGTTTCCTTCCTGATGCCCAGTCTTCTGCGGCCCCCGGAGAAGAAGTGGCAGGTGTGTCCAGGAGCCTCGGTTCCCTAGAGGGATGTTGAGGTCGTTGATTCTCCACAGCACCTCCCAGGGAGCCCGTTCTGGGCATGACCTGCTGGGGCTACTGGAGCTGGTGGCACTGAGCCCCTTCAGCCCAGATGGAGGGCGCACCCGCTGGGGCAGTTGTGTTAGTTCTGGGGGCCCGGATGGCACTGGGGGGCCCAGATGGCACCGTCTTCACTCTTGGCTCGGACTGTTGTGCTCAGTCCCGGCTTTTAAGAAGCTCTTCAGTCCTCAGCTCTGAGATGGGGCACTGGGGCCTGCAGCCATGGCCTTCCTCATCCTCTTTGGAGGCCTCCTAGGTTAACTGTACAGGTCTCAGCCCGGTGCTCACACTTTGCTATGCTGGACGGTTGGTCTCTGTGGGAGACATGGGGAAGGAAAGCATGTGTGAGAGCTGGCCTGTATTACGTGTCCTCTGCCCGGCTCCACCTCTGGGAATGGACTCACTTCCCTCTTTTTCAGGTGTTTAGAAATAGAAGCCTGCCTTGGTTTTATGCACAGGACTTAAAACACAATTGAAGAGTATGGCTGTGAGCTCATTGACATGAACTAGAGACATGCTAAAGGTAACATAACATATTTATTACATTTTTACATGTATTAAAATATTCTTATTTAGAGGAGAAGGCAGGGTGGAGAGAAGCATGGGGGGAATGGGAACACCTGTAATAGTGTAAACAGTAACAATAGAGCTTCCCAAGAAGCCAGCTTACTTGATACACTGTCCCAGGGGACTCTGAAACAAAAGAGACTGGGTCTGCAGATGGCAGTTTTCCTGCCACCCTTCCATCGCCGAAAGGGCAGTCACCGTGAGTGTTTACAGACTGGAGAGACGACACGGCAGAACAACGCCTTGATCTGCACACAGGTGTCTTTCTCGTCTGTGTGACTTTAGCCTTGAGCATCTTAGAGGTTGTTCTGAAGGGTTCCAGCCAAGATGGAGGCAAAGGTAGGAATGCTGCACTTCCTCGCACAGCCAAAAGAAGGATAACAACCAATTTGAGAACAAAAAGCAACCAGAACTGCCAGAAAATCCAACTGCATGGAACTCTGACAGCCAAGGAGTTAAAGAAACATTCATCCAGACTGGTGCTCGGAGACAAAGAAATACGGTCCAAATGAAAGAACAGATCAAAGCTCCAAAAATAGGACTCAGTGATGAAGAGATAGCCAGCCTGTCAGATGCACAGTTCAAAACACTGGTAATCAGGATGCTCACAGAAATGGTTGAATTCGGTTACAAAATGAAGGAAGAAATGAAGGCTATACAAGGTGAAAAAAAGGAACATATACAGGGAACCAATAGTGAAGGGAAGGAAACTGGAACTCAAATCAATGATTTGGAACAAAAGGAAGAAATAAGCATCCAACCAGAACAGAATGAAGAAGTCAGAATTCAAAAAATGAGGAGAGGCTTAGGAACCTCCGGGACAACTTTAAACATTCCAACATCCAAATCATAGGAGTGCCCGAAGGAGAAGAGGAAGAGCAAGAAATTTAAAACTTATTTGAACAAATAATGAAGGAAAATTTTCCCAATCTTGTGAAGAAAATAGACTTCCAGGAAGTTGAGGAAGTTCAGAGAGTCTCAAGGAAATTGGACCCAAGAAGAAACACACCAAGGCACATCAAATTTAAGTTACCCAAGATTAAAATAAGGAGAGAATCTTAAAAGCAGCAAGAGAAAAGGAGACAGTCACCTACAAAGGAGTTCCCATCAGACCGTCAGCTGATTTCTCAGAAGAAACCCTGCAGGCAAGAAGGGGCTAGAAAAAAATATTCCAAGTCATGAAAGGCAAGGACCTACATCCAAGATAACTCTATTCAGCAGAGCTTTCATTTAGAATGGAAGGGCAAATAAAGTGCTTCACAGATAAGGTCAAGTTAAATGAAGTTCATCATCACCTTATTATATGAAATGTTAAAGGGACTTATCTAAGAAATAGAAGATCAAAAACTGTGAACAGTAAAATGATAATGAACTCACAACTACCAACAACTGAACCTAGAAAACAAGAACAAACTAAGCAAACAACTAGAATAGGAACAGAATAAGAGAAATGGGGATCATATGGAGGGTTATCAGTGGGGAGGGGGGCGGAGAATGGGGGAAAAGGTACAGGGACTAAGAAGCATAATGGGTCGGCATAAAACAGAAAGGGGGAAGTTAAGACTAGTATAGGAAATGAAGAGGCCAAAAAGCTTATACGCACAACCCATGGACATGAATTAAGTGCAGGGGGTGGGGGGGGTGGGGGGATGCTGGAGGATGGGGGTATTTGGAGGAGGGGGTAAAGGGAAGAAAAAAATTGGCACAACTGTAATAGCATAATTAATAAAATATACTTAAAAAATAAAAACCAATAAAAATAAAAAGGTTTTGTTATTTAAAAGAAGCAGGAAGGGTTATTTCATTGTATTGTAGCTATCTTTTATTAGAATTCTCAGCTGTAAAGGTCCAAAACATACTCTCTACACTGCTTTTCAAATCCAGTAGCTTAATTTTTACTTCTTTCTTTTAGGTAATAAGAAGTCTAATACCAGAGTCTGTTTTGCTGAAACTATATGGAAAGGTTGAATATTTCTTTTTTAAAAAATTTTAAAAGATTTTATTTGTCTAATTTTAGAAATAGGGGAAAGAAGGAGAAAGAGAGGGAGAGAAACATCAATATATGGTTGCCTCTCTTGTGCCCTCTCCTGGGGACCTGGCCTGTAACCCAGGCATGTGCCCTGACTAGGAATCGAACCAGCAACCCTTTGATTCGCAGGCTGGTGCTTGATCCACTGAGCCACACCAGCCAGGGAGAATATTTCTTACTAGACAAATAAAATGTAAAATAAGATTTTTCTTAGCAATTCAACACCTAGAATACTAAAGAAACCCATGGTAAAGTCTTAAGTAAATATTTCAAATAATAAGTGAAAGTTGGGTCATTTAATTGTTATTGACATTATTTAAAAAATTGGCTTTTGGTATGCCTTTCTGATTAAATCAATCCCCTCGGATTTCAATCAAGGTACAGGCAAGAAGCCTTTCCCTGACATGGTTCATTAGCGAAGCTCGTTTAAGGAGTTAAACGTCGCTCACTTGTCAAGACTGAGATAATTATGCACTATTAATTCTCATGTCATTTCAAAAAGTGCTATTTTAAAACTATTCATTTCATCAATCCCGAGCACTGGGATAAGGTAGACAGCCTGCTGTAAACCAATTTGAGATGTGATTACACCGCTCTGTTCCCGCAAAGCCCGAATCAGAAAGCCGATTTAGTGTGAATACAGCCTTTGAAAGGTTTCCTTCTTCATTTTAGGAGATGAGAATGATTAGGCAACCTCTGGATGACAAAGGCGTGCAGGGGGGAGAAAGGCGCTTCAAGGACTCTGCCACTGCAGAATCCAGGTGGTGGGTGGGGAGGGCGGGGGAGAGGCGGGGAGGGCGGGGTTCCTTTCCTGGCCTTATCTAGAGGACCCTTTGGCCTGTGTCTGCTTTCTGCTTATTTTTAGCGGAGATTTGGAGTTTTTAAGCTTCTTTACAGTGACCACTTGTGGAAGAACTGGAAGATGAATTTTTCCAAAGTAGAGGAATTCTGTTAACTACTTAAATTTAGAATAAACTAGAGCATTAATAACATATCATGGCAGAATTTTTGGAAACATTGATTCCAACACGTTGCCAAGTGTATAGTACTTGAAGTTCATTAATATGCAGACTTAAAATAAATGTTATTGTGTACAAGTTAGTATCTTCGAGCTAATTTTGTGCTAACCCAGTGAGCTGCTTATTTAGAATGCATCTCACATTTTTTTAAAAATTGCTTTTAAATTACTTAAACCTCTTGCTGGTAATTCTACCAACATTCTTATAAAAGCCCATTTCCATTCTTAATTCTTGCCTTCTTGTACAATTGCTAAATAAACATTATGGTATAAGGCCTTTTACAAAAGTCCATTATTTTAATATCTCATTTAAGCATTGCTTTTTAGGCCAAACCAATTTCTATTTTTCTTGTTCATTTCAGTTCTATCATGTTGGATTTTCATTTTCTCTCCAAGTGATAGTAAATAAAAGTGACATTTCATAAGTTTAACACAGATCCGAATTGATATTAGTCCTTCCATTTTAATGTTTAGCCTCACTGATTCCTTTATTTAGCAAGCTGATTTGATCTCTGAGGAGGGTCAGAGCCCAGCCTTTACAAACCCAAACAATTTTAGACAGATCCTGCTGTTTAGAGACTGGCGTTCTAGTTGGGGAGACTAGCCGTACAGACGTAAAATAATTAATGGCAGCACATGTCATGAGGCATTTAGCAAAGGGAGATTCAACACAGATTAGAGTGATTGTTTACTCACCAAAAACATGAGCTTTGAATTGGATGGACCTTGAAGAGCGCGTAATTTGTAAAGTGGAGAGGAATGGCGTGCACAAGAATGCAGACTGGGGTGGGCATGGATATGTGACGCTGCAGGACGGTCAGGAAGAGAAGGGTCAGTCTGAAGCAGAGCGTCGCAGGGG